>CM034297.1:58469361-58699466 GCA_019925795.1 Dendrobium chrysotoxum
TTAGCCTCGCTTCATGTGGATAATGAGGTCTATTTATAGTTTTTTATAGTGATATTTTGACAAAATCCCAAAACACTCCATTGGACGACCCATTTTGATTCTTTTAAACATAAATTATTCTTTTAGTACAACGAGCTTAAAATTTTATGATTGTTGGATTCCTCTCATACAGATGCTCATTTTAATTATAAGTACATGGGATTCACAGGTAATTTGATCATTTGATTAACGCAATAAAGTTTTCAATTATGCTACATATGCTTGATTTAAACTCACTGGGACTCAGATCAAAACATTTTGGATGTCGTTGGACTCATCTCGTCAAGACATTCACTTAGATTATAAGTTTTTTGAAATAAACATTTAAAATGAGAACGTTTTAATTGAAAGATTAATCAATATTCATACTTAATTGGATTGATTTTCTAGCTAATGATACATAAAATGCAGCTGTTTGTCTTGCTAGCAAAGATGAACTTTGTCATGACAGTCGATGGCAGACCACTCCCATCGACATTGATGTCAGAATTTAATAATTTATATTCGTTAGATTCATGTCATTGGTATTCACATTTTGAGCAAATGAAATTTGGACGATCATATTGTTAATAAAAAAAATCAAAGTTTAATACGCCTAATTGTATATATAACAGGGTGGAGATATAAAATATGTGTCATACCTTATCAACTGATACATCTTGGATTTGAATTCGAATGATTGAAGGTATGCAAGAGTTTGATTGAATATCTATGCAATGCTTAATATTTTAATTCTATGAACTATTATGAGATATTCAAAATAATATTTTTAAGGACGAAACATTTTTTTTCTTTATAATTTTGGCTGAAAGTTTAAGAAATTAGTTTTTAAAGAGTGTTTTAATTGTAATAGAGCAAAAATGTATCTTTTATAACCATCTCGTGATCCCTCTTTCGCTCCTAACAGTTTGCTTTTGGGATTTCTTAGAAAACTTGATCGCCTGTTTTATAATATATATATATAAACAAAAAAGTTTTTTTACTTCAAAAAATTGAAAAAAATCTGAAAAAATTTAAACAAATTTTTTTTCTTCTAAATTTCCTTCAATTTGGATCTATGAATGCCCCTTAGGGCTAGAAAAAGAGCTACAGTTCTTTTTGCAAGCTTCAATTTTTCTTTGTAAAAGATGAAAAACTTATCCGATGGAAATTAAAAAAAAAAAAAATCATTGGATGAGAACAAGGCCCATAAGCCACAAGACGGGACTCTAGTCTTCTCTTAAACAAATGTGTTGGCTATTCTTGTCACATATATATAGTTCAAAGGGTATCAACTCTCTTAGTAGGCCTTTGACTTTTCTTCATAAAAGACGGATAAAAATATATGCGGGAATTTAAAGATTGTTAGAGGTGATCATGAATTGTGGTCTTTATAGCGAGATTTAAGTCTTTCCTTGCAAAATGTGTTTGCTATTCTTGTCAAACATATTGGAGTTGGAGATGATTAAGACTTGTTGATTCCTATGTTGAGGCTTTGGTCTTCCCTTGTGAAAGGAGTCAGCCATCCTCATTGGGTCTTGGAAACAAGCACCAAGACTTCTGATCTCTACAACGAGGCTCTAGTCTTTCCTTAAAACTATGCTAACTATCCTCGTCAGATGGAACAAATTTGACCGTGAAAATTTTCATCTCATTTTGAGGTTCCAATTTCTTATGTAGGAAGACGATTACCCTCAAAGCTTGACAAGAAATAGAGACATGAAGGAAGATGTGGCAACCAACCACCATCAAATAGATGTGGAGGTGCTAGTGAAAAGAGCTCTTTAAAAATTTAGAAAATCTGCTTGGGACTATTTAGTTTTTGATAAATTTGATCATTTTTATTGAATTTTTATTCCTTACTCTCATTATATTGATATGAACTTTTCAATGAATGATCATATGTTTGTTGATGCTTTGCCTAAAAGTTTTCAGTGCTTGTTATCACAATTTTAATTTTTGGGGGACTTTCAACTCCCTAATATTTTGAAGCTAAAGTAACGATGTTTTATACATTTGAAATTTTTTTGTAATCATGTAGGTCATTAAAAAAAATTAAATTTTTTTGGAAAATATAGATAACATCCACGACTATCTTCATAAAATTTTTTTCATATCAAAATATTGTCGTTTGATAGTGCAAAAAATTCATAAACCACAACTTTGCGAAGTCTATCATATTGTTGATCAAGGTCTTCCATGATTTCTTATATGGTCTGTGCTTTGTTGAAAAAGTTTGAATTTTTTTTGGATGGGGATAACTTATGAGGATATCTTCACGAGCTTTCATGCCAAAATACTATCATTTGGTAGGATAGAAAAATCATAAACTTCAATTTTGCAAGATCTATTAACCTATTGATTATAGACTTTAGAAATTCTCCATAATTTATTTTGTCAAAAAATTTTGAATATTCTGTCAAAAAATTTATGCTTTCGTTGATGCGCATATAATCCAAAAAAAAATTGCCATTTTTATCAAAGTAGGTTTTTTTAAGAAAAATCCTTGAGTTGTTACTGGTATGAAATTTTTTATCGATGCTTTTGTTGATACGCATATACTCGTTAATCTTTATGTTAAGAGTCTCAAACATATGCTTGAAACATCTTGGTATGCCTATATATATATATAGAGAGAGAGAGAGAGAGAGAGAGAGAGAGAGGTAAATGTAATTCCTGTAGAAAATACTGAAAACTGTCAAGAAAATAACCTCCCGAGTCAAAAAAATAAAGCCAGAGTGCTAGAGAGGTCTCTGCTTTTCATAGTTTCAGAAGTATTCTGCATTATTATTCTGGCAACATTTAAGTGAAGGTATAACAGCAGCTTCGCTTTGAGCTCCCACTGGAATCAGCAACATTGATTATTGTGCCATGAATTGGAGCAGTAGCAGTTGCCTCTTGTGCAGCAAGAGCTTTCTTGCTTATTATGTTGTGTATCTCTGTGAGTAGAGAGTGAAATGCTCTTTCTACATTGAAGGCTTCGAGAGCCGAGGTCTCGAGAAAGGACAGACCCTCCTTCTCAGCTAATAAGCGTGCATCATCCTCGGAAATGGCTCTAAGATGGTTCAGGTCTGCTTTGTTGCCAGCCATCATAATGACTATGTTAGAGTCGGCGTGGTCTCTAAGTTCGCGAAGCCACCTATGCAGGTTGTTGAAAGTTTGCCTCTTAGTTATGTCATACACCAGAAGTGCTCCCACTGCACCCCTGTAATACGCACTGGTGATGGCGCGATAACGCTCTTGACCAGCAGTGTCCCAAATCTGAGCCTTGATTGTCTTTCCATCAATCTGTTTCGGAGTACAATTACTTGAGAACTAAAAGCTTTAAGAATTGTCATTACAGCAAAAATTGAAGAAGAAAGTTTGCTCAGTTGACAAGTATGATAAAAGTAGATTATATCACAAGTTTAATAAAGGGCATATTTTATTGAGCAAAAGCATCTTTGCTAACAATTTCTTTAAAATGCTTAGGTACTCAGTGAGATCCTGTGGAATTTCACCTTGGCAGGATGAATGAACAGTATAACATGCTGACTAAAATAGGGTTTTTATTGCTATAAATTTTCCTCGTGTAGATAGTTCATATTTGCTCCAGGATGCCTCAGACAAACATAGCATCAAGAAAAAGAGGATTTAGATAAAGACAAAAGTGATATGAATACAAATTCAATCTATCAATCAGCTCAGACTATTTGCTAAGTCTTTATCAGATTGTTGAAAGAAAATATATGCCAGTTTAGAAATACCAAGTAGTTGATCCTCACACATTAACTTAAGCTCTGGGTTGAATCGCCATGAAACATTGATTTATGTGACTCAACTTTGATCATCCTTAATTCACTCTCCATAACTTTAGATATCAAAGCCAATGTTTTGGTTAGGACTGATTATTGCAATTTGAGGCTATGGACCTTGCCTTTTCCATAATAGTTGATGAAGGTTCAAGAGCTGATAACACTCATGATGTATATCAAGTGTAATTTTGGTGCATAACAGTTGGATGATGCTTTTGTTTGAGTATGAGCGATGGACGATATGAAAAGTTCTCAAATTTTGGGGATATTGTTGGAAACACATGAGGCTTAGAATTTAATCCAACATAGAATAGTTGAAAAATATGTTGAACTAGAAAAACTTAATAGTTGACCTACACCCATTAGCTTAAACTTTTGGGTTAAGATCAGATTTTACCACTAGTATATCTGGCCTAAACTTTGATCTCCTATGATTCACTCTCCATATTACTATCCAAGTTTGAATGATCTGTTCATAATAATCCAATATAAAGCTGTGGAAGGCTTGAAAGTCTAAAAGATGACACATTGCATATTGCTTATGACCAGCATTAGTTAGATGACTGAATTTGAATATGAATTTCATAATGGTATATGATGTAGAATAATAATCCCTCTATCAACTAAACGTTTATTATTTATTGAGTTGACCTATTTTCATTCATGCCCTCCCTTGCATAGCAGAGGCGTTAGATTGGTTTAATACTGAAAGCAGCGTAATTGAAGGTGACATCTCAGGGACTCAATAAAGCAAAAGTACATATAGAAAAGTTCATGATGTTATTAAATAGTATAATCTATATGAGGCTTGCAAAACACATTCAGAGGAGCATGTGAGTCTTTCTCACAGTCGTTTCAGTTCATCGAGTGCGAGGCATGTTAATATCCTAATAGGTGATGGTATGCAAAAAGAAAATAGAAAGGTTGCCTAGACTTTTTTGGATGAAAAAGATCACAGAATGATATGTATGGTTAGCTTAAAAAGGGAATCCTGCCCTTCTATTTTGACAGCTCAGATGATTCGGAATTTACTTTCAGTTGTGTTTTTTAATTAGAATAGCTATCCTCTATGGAAAAGCACCATCAAGCACATAAACAAAAATACATATGCTACAATGTGATAATATTAATATTAAACAACCTGAAGCTATGACTCAAATAAATTTAAGGTAGGCAGGCACGTGATTGTCCTCAGTCTGCCTTATGAAAAGCAATAAAAGTAGCATTGCGATCCCACCAATTTTAGGCTTTAAAGCAATCTGGCACCTTCACTTCCACCTCACATCTTCTCAAACAGCGATATACCATAGGGCTAGCAAGTTACTGCTAGTGATGTCCATGTAAGAAGGGTGCCAAACCGCCACCAACCAACTTATCATGAGGTGGCTAGCCATTAGCCACACTACCTCATGCTCATCACTTATTTACATAAGTGTCTGCTTAAAGAGAGATAAAGAGGGAAGGAAAGGAAAGAAAGATAGATAGTATACTTAATTTTTTAACGGTACTCGAGTTGGTTTATAAAAATTAAAGGACAAAAAAAGGGAAAAAAAAGAGCAAACTGCCAAATTTTAGAAACATAAGACCACAATGGTTTTTATTTTCTTAAGTAAAATCATGGATCAAACTACAATAGAAGCTACATTAATAGGATCAAATCGTAAACTACACAAATAATTTGGAGAAAACGACAGCTAAAAGCTCGCTGAATTGGACAAAAGCACCATGTAAAATATGTTTGATAAATAATGGTTATTCAATTATCAAATATATTATCAAGATTATAGACATCACGAACAACATGCAAATTTGTATTACAATGCCAACACAACGTTGTTTACAGTTCAAAATCCGACATCAGCACCTTAGCTCTCACCTTAAGACAGATAAACATATATGGGATTACTACAAGGCAATGCTTGCCATCAATTACCAAATAATTTGTCATACTAATTAGATTAATTCCTCTAGTTGACAAATTGAATCATTGCAATAAATGTAGTGACTCTTATGCAATATAGAGCTTCATAAAAAATTCTGACCATAAAAACCCGGTTGATATCGTAAAAATAAATCCAAGAACAGGATAAATAAAAATGAAGTTTAAGTAAAAACAAGAAAAATTTCATGGATTTTTTACACCAAAAGGCAAATTTGGAATGAACAAACTTGAGAAGTACAAAATTTGGTAGCTCTTTGGGGGTGGTTTGGAGTTTGCTGAAACAAAAGAAAAATAAGGGAAAGGAAGCAAACCTTAACTTGTTTTTTTCAAAGGATAGAAACTTGTTTTAAAAAAAAATATTAATCAAAGCTAGGTCACTAGATTAATTACAAATTAGTATGCATGAGGCCATTTACAAATAATGAAAGCATGAGGTCAATATAAATAAAATTCTAAGCAAGGAGCTGATGACTATTTCATTTCAACAAGGTCACAGATTAGACTCAAATCCATGACATTTATCTTGATAACCAGGGATCATAATACTCGAGCTAGCGCTCTTTGGTTAGCCTGTGGTTACTTAAAGGCATGTAGTATATCAAAAGAAATATGCACTCGCTGTATCAATGATAGTATAAATAACTAGGTTTGGTTGAAGTTTCAAGAAAAGAGGGAGAGAGAGTTGGCAAAGGTAGAGAGGAAGTTGAAGATAAGATCGACTAAAAGAAAAAGAAATCCAATCTTACATTGCTCAGATAAAGCAATATATGGATATGGTGATTGCACTTAAGGATTGTTTGGGGAAATGACAACTTTTGCTGCAACGCTGGAATTCTGGGGCCTGCATCCCACAGGTGGGTTAGGGAACACCACATTTTTGCAAGTGCGTGGGTGAGAAAGCTGCCTACCCATAAAAGCCTTTATTTGGTATGGTGACAGTGGTGTTAAAAAACTTAAGCATTCGTGTTACTACTACACTAGCAAACCTGGCGAGCTAAATGAGCTAAATTAACATAATATGCAATTTCCCACTGCTTTAGTCCTTATGGTTCCCTAGAAATCACGATGGATAAATTAGCATTGTTTTCATAAAAAGGACCAGGCATTTTATTGTTAGCCTTCTGGATAACAATAAATCCAACTCTAGCATGAAATTCACTCTTCTGATTAAGAAAACAATGAAACCTTTTGTTCATCATAAAAACTGAAATTACTTTAGATGTATATATTCATTGAGCTTCAAGCATATTGCAAATAATTCTGACAGCTCAGTGAACCTACATCTCCTAATGGTGTCAACATTAATTGCCATTTTCTAATGATAACAAAGCCCAAGGATGATGCTTGGCGAATAAAATATTCAAGCTACTTAGTTTCCAAAAACAAAGTCTGGGCCAATGTTTTTTCATTAAAAACATATTAATAGAAGTATAAATAATTTTAATATAAAAAATACTTAAAAAAATTTTAACCGTTTTTACATTTTTAATAGAAGCATAAATAATTAATTTATCTTTATACTTTTATATAATAAAAAAATTACATTAGAATATTATAATCAAAATTTTAAAATGATAAATTAAAAGTTTTAGAATTTATTTTAATATAAATACTTGACAGAGCTCTTCTGTTATAATTGGTGTTCCGTGAATAAGTGATATTTAGTCATTAATATTGAGAAAAAATATTGAATTGTTTTGATAATAAATAATTATTCAATTTTTTTAAATATGAAGAATATGTATTATAAATTATAAATTTTTTAATCATATTTTTATTTTTAAAATAATAAAGTCATAATTTTTTTTTTAAACTGCTTGTGCTGATTTCAAGCAGAACGAAAAATTTGAAGAATTTTTTTAAAAAGCCAATTTGTACCCGCACGCACTTATAAACATTTCTGGCTCCGCCAGATTTCCAGGTACTCATCGTTAATGATTGAATAAAAGATAATAAGAATTTAACGATAGACGCTGTCTAATGGCACAGAAACATCGATTTGCAAATCAGGAGCAATCGATCGACAGATTGAAGAGCCAAATAAATAAATGATAGCAATGCGAATAGCATCCAAGAAGGCCGCAAGCGCGCGGTGGAACGAAATCTAATGACAGAAACAGAGCAATCAATAAAAACCTAAAACCATTTGGCAAACCGCCATACCTGAAGCGTCCTTGTGGCGAACTCCACACCGATCGTGGATTTCGATTCCAGGCAGAACTCGTTCCGAGTAAATCTGGAGAGTATGTTCGATTTCCCAACTCCGGAATCGCCTATTAGAACGATCTTGAAGAGGTAATCGTACTCATGATCCAGTCTGTGAGCCATCTCTCCGCTTTCACCTCCTCCTATTCAACTGCCAAAGATATGAATTCCATCCAAGCGAGAAGCCCCAAATCGTGAACAGATTCTCAAACTCCAGCAAAAAATAGAAAAGGAAAAAAAAAAAGGGAAGATGAATGGGTAGAGGAGTACGAATACCTGAGGCTGGAAACGATCGAAGAAAAACTTTGACGGATTTGGTAAAGAGCCAATGGAGAAGAAGCTTATGGCAGAGCACTTCTAAGAGGTTTTTGCGCTCCTTCAACACTTCCAGGTTGGTAGCTGCTGTCTATATATATGTTCCCGTTTAAGCCAGGCTATTTAATGGATGGTCTGAATATGGCATGTAGATCGAGTATATAGTTTTAGACAATAATGATTTCAGTTTTTATTTTATTATATTTTAATCTTTAATCAGATTTAATAGAATTTTTCACTATTTTAATAATATTCAAAAATAATATATACAAATTTTTTTTTACAAAATATATAAAGCCATTTATAATTTTTTTAATAAATTTAGGAGTTGTTTGGTTTGAAAAAAATGTTCGTAAAATATTTCACATATATGGGTTTTGAAAAATATTGATGTTAGGTCTTAAGTAAAAGAAATGTAAAATAAATTTTAAAATATTTGAAAATCATGCTCTAGTTTAATTTTGCTTTAGTCATTGATGTCCTTATTAGACATTTGCAAGAGATTGCATCCTGGTGTATGCTTTTTGCTTATAATATTCTTCTTGTTGATAAGACTAGAAAGGGAGTTGAAGCTAAATTGAATTATGGAGGTCAAAGTTAGAGTCTAAAGGTTTTCATTTAAGTAGATCTAAAATTGAATATATGAAGTGTAATTTTAGTAGTAGTAGATCTAGTGGGAGGATTGCGACTTTGAACAATTCATTAATAAGAGTCCACATTTTAGATATCTTGGGTCTATTGTTGAGAGTGATAGTGAAAAAGATGGGGATATTATTAGTAGAATTCAAGTTGGATAGTTGAAGTGGAGAAATGCATCGGACTTGCTGTGTGATAGAAAAATTTCCCTCAAACTTAAGAAAAAAATTCTATAAGATGGTGGTGAGACCTGCAAAGCTTTATGACACAAAATGCTGGCCATTAAACGAGAAGCATTATATTAAGTGTTGCAAAGATGAGGATGCTTAGGTGGATGAGTGGCTTTACTCTTAGAGACATGATTTGAAATGAGCATATACGTGAAAAGGTTGGAGTAGCTCCAGTGGCAGATAAGATTAGAGAGAGTCATCTTAGATGGTTTGGTCACATAAGACGGTGGCCTCTTGGTGACTCGGTTAGGAGAATAGATGTATTAGATTTGCCTTATGTTAAAAAATATAGAGGTAGACTGTAAAAGACTTGGTTAGAAAATATTAGGAATGACCTTTCTTTATTAGATTTAAATGAGAATTTGACCTTAATATGACACAATGGAGAAAAATGATTCATGTAGTCGACCCCACGTAGTGGGACAAAGGCTTGATGTTGTTGTTGTTGCTCTAGTTCAATTTTGGTGCATTTGAAGATTGTTAAATTTGACTGATTTTTAAATACATTATAAATTCTCTATCATTGTAGGTTATTGCTCGTCGAGCACTATTGATGTGGAGTGTCAATGGGAAAGGTCTGATTAGAAACTAATCAACTTCAAATCACACTTCATTATTTGAAAAACATTGGTAATAAATTTCAATATAATTGAGTTCAAATCTCCTTTAGTTTTTCAAATAATCGTTGAGATATTTTAGGAAATTAGATAAATCTCTACACATTAATTTTAACAAATACTCCCTTAGAGATTAATTTATTGTGTGTAATTCTATCAGATATCCCCCCCTCTTAATTAGCCTTTAGATCAAAGGATATCAATATCCTTTCTAAATGTGTTTCATTACTCGTTAATAATTGCATAAAAAATTTGTGTTAGGAAGATATTTTTGTATACTTACACATGCTAATGTAGGTACTTCATATGTATTTAACAAGTTCACATTAGGGTACTCATCCTAAATAATCTCACCTCCCATGAGAAGTACTTGCAACGAGGAATGTCGGGGAAGAAACTAGTCGGAGTTATTATATAGAGTTGGCTAATCTACCAACAAGCAACAACATATGGATTTTCCTAGGAAAGACCCACCTTTCCACTTTCAAAGGCCTGAATACTAGCCCAACAAACTTGCCACCATGTCTAGAAAATCTGCCAATACTAACTCATGAAGAATCGCTCAAAAAACTTGTTCCAAGACCAAGGGCTCTATTATCTACTGAGATCCACATGGAGGTAAATCAACCAAGTTATGTGTCCTTGATAACATGTAGTAAGTTGCCATATATTATACTTTATACTATTCTTTATTTTCTTAGGTGTAGCATTTTCTCTAAATCCTATAAATAAAGGGTGAAGATGCATCTTATTGAACAAGTGACTTTCTAATTTCTAAACTTTTGGCGTTTTTAGCTCTTTGAAGATTTTTGATATTTGAGACTATTAGATTTTCTAGCATTTTCTTGATTCTACATCGCACTCTCCAATGACACATAAATCTCTCACTCTCCATAATCAACCTAACTCCATTTAATCCCTCTAGCTTATATCTTAAGTTTACTTGCTATTAAGGTTAGGTATTATCCACAAATAAATTCAATTCCAACATCCTCAAAGGTGTGAAGAGTATGTATTGATATCGGTAACTATAATATTGACACATCTTTAAGAGCAACATAATATTGAGCCATCAATGAACATGGAGAACCCCACATATAACACTTATTATGACATGATGAAGATGGAAGAAAAACTCTTAAAGATGATTCAAGATGACCTGGAGGATTGTAGGGAAGTACCTTAAGAGAAACTACACTAGAATGATCATCTAGCTTAATAGCTCACCTCAATAGCCAGAAATTAGGGTGTTCACTTTGATGCCAAACATTGACCCCACTCACAGTCACACACAAGTGATGAAGAGTACAATCCCCTTGAAGGCAAGTGCATAAAAGAGAACATAAGCTTACTGACACATTCTTTAGGGAGATAATGGAGGCACAAAAATATTTCACCGACCATGTGTATTTCAAGTCAACAATGTCATTACCTTAACCAATTACCCTTTCCTACCTTTAAGGAGCCAGCACTTTAGTGGTCCATTTTCCTTCAAATAATAATTTCATTCTTTAATTTTAAAAAAGTTCACTAAGCTTGCAAATGCCCAAAAATATTTGGAAAACTCACAAGCTCTTTTAAAGATTCACCAGGAGCCAAGCGAGTCATTGTAGAGCTTCATTATTCAATTCCAAAAGGGGATATTGGAGGTAAAAGACTTGAGATTTATAGTATCCAAGGCTTTCTTAACATAAGAATTGTGAAAAGGCCCCTTTCATCATACTCTCGACCTATAGCAAACTCAAATATTGGTTAAACTACTTGAACTCACTAATAACCATGTTTATATAAAGAAATATAGCTACACAGTGCATGCACCCTAAAGAACTGGCCACAAGGAACAATCGACATTATGGCTGTGAGCTTGATAAAAGTTGCTTAAGACACCATAGAGCTAATAGGAGGCCATACCATCCATAATTTTTTTGTCATCCTAGGTAGTCAAGGATGACTTTATATGCTAGGCTGCTTAGGATGCGGGGCCTCCCACCCAGTGAAAGGATGAAGCACCAGAAGTCACTTGCCCATACCATGAATAAGGTATGACCTCTAACCATTAATAAGGAGTTCCTCAAGCACCCAGCACCCATGTAGGTGAGTGCCCATAATCCATATACCTTTAATTACTACATCTTTCACAAGGATCAGAGGTGTGACACTAAGAAGTACATACACCTTTTTCGGGATGGTGGAAGACTTTATAAAAATAGCAAAGTTAAAGGAATTTATCCTCCCTAATCCTGGCATGCATCTAAGGAAAGCACACTTGGATCACCGAGGAAATGAATCCAAGCCAGCTTGCTCTATCACATTATCAGGGTCATACATACAATAATGGGTAGAGATCAAGTTGAGTCATTAATAGGAGCAACATCCAAGAGACCTTGCATGGGAGAGTTTAATATGCCTAGTACCTTGCGAGTAGTAGTGGTTGAAGTCACCTCGATCACCTTTAATAAGATGAAAGTCCCTATAATAATGCCATGGTGATTCTTGTGCTAGTTTCCAATTAACAAATTAATAATATCCTCATTGGTAGTGGGAATTTCATAAACACCATTTTTAAATTATCTTAAAAAAAAGAATTTGCTTACCTCCTAACTTACTCCTACCTCAAGTTAACTCTACGACTTCTCAAGTAAGTGTTTGAAAGCTGAAGGCATGATATCCCTACCCTTCACCTGGGGAGAGGGCAAGTACTAATATACCATGATGGAAGGCTTCATTATTGTGGATGCACCGACCAACTACAATGCGATCTACATGTGATTTCTTCTGAATACCTTTAGAGCCATCATCTTAACCTATCATAGGGTGTTCAATTTCCTAACAAGTGACTAGAAGATCATGATGAGGGGCATCCTCATTTAATCATGCTAATGCTACTTGGAAGTTGTGGGGATGGTGGAAACTTCCTTAGAGAAGATATTATAGCTAGAGAGGAGAGAAGACTAGGGTTGGAGATCACCAAAGTAGTGAAAGTTAATATGGAAAAAATTCTCAGAATAAGCTCGTTATTCAACCTAGCACATGGAGGAGAGGTCATCCAAGCTTTTCATGAAGGCCGCAATGTCTTCACATGGATAACAGTAGAAATTCCAGGCATTGATATGAAATTTGCCTATGATCAGCTAAATATGAGGATGGATGCTAGGACATCAAAACAAAAAAATAAGGAAAATAATTACCATTCTCTCCAAGCTAATAAAGCAGGAGGTTAGGGAAATTATTAGACACTGACTTCATCTAGGAAGTGCAATATCCCAACTCGATCTCATATGCTATCATGCTTTAGAAGGCAAGTGGAAAGTGGCAAATGTGCATTTAATCCACAAACCTGAGCTCGACATGCCCTAAGGATGGATGCCTACTCCTTAGAATAGACTTGCTAGTGGAATCGATAGTTGAATTTATGGTAATGAGTTTCCTTAACACCTTCTTAGGTTATCACCAAATTTGTATGCACTTGGGTGACTATAAGAAAACCTCTTGCATCACTAGTGAGGGTTTTTATTACCATAAGGTGATGTTATTTAGTCTGAAGAATGTGAAGGCAACCTATCAAAGAATGATGGATAAGGTTTTTAAAGAGCAAAAAGAAGAAATATGGAACCATATATAGATAACATGTTGGTGAAATGTAAGTCACCGGAGCATCACATCTTAAACTTAAAAGAGACATTTGCCACACTAAAGAGGTATAATATATGACATAAACCTTTAAAGTGTAATTTTGATGCATGATTCGACAAGTTTCTTAGGTTTCTCCTAGCACCCAAGGGCATAAAAGTGAACCCAATAAAAGTCAAGGTAATCTTTGAGATGCAATCACCCAAAATAACTAAAGACGTGTAGTGACTCACTAGGTGATTCAACAGGCTCAATCAATTCATCTCTTGGTTGGGCAAAAGGTGATTGCCCTTCTTTAAAGTTCTGAGGAGTGCGAAGAAGCTTACTTAGATTGAACATTGTGAATATTCTTTTAAAAATTATCATACATGTGCTACTTTCATGCATTCATACACTATATTAAATTTCATTCATACACATTGAATATGTTGATGCTTCTATGTTCATGTGATGAAATGTATATGTCATATTCATATAGTGGGGGATATATGGAGAGAAAGAAAGTGATACAAGTGGCGACTATTCCATATTTTTTGTAATATAAATGGAATTATAAAGGCTTGGGAAAACATATATTTACTCTATTTATTTCTAACAGAAGTGAGATGATCAAGTAAAGTTATAAGTAGAAGTGGAGTCATAAGGAGAATTAAGTTTTATGAAATCCCTCCATTTGTCCTGAACAGATGTGCAATGATCAAGTGAAGATTTACATGGAATTGGAGACATAAGAAGGCATCAAGACATGCATGTGAATCATGTTTTGTATAAATTACATACAAGTCATGCATTTCGCCCTAAAGTTAAGTTCAAGTTTAAGTGAACTTCATGTTATTGCCATGTATAAGTTCAAGAACTGATCATGTTGTTGCAACTTACAGTTTCAATAAATAAATATTATTGACATATAACTACTATTAATAATCAAATGTACTACTAAAATCATGTTAGGAATAGAATATTGCATAATTACGATATTACCTTAACCGAATTATAAAACTTCTATTTATTTATTATATAATTTATTTTAATATGAATATTAAAATATTTAGGTCTCAAGTAGTCTATTGAGCAATTAATTTACTTACCCTATATTGTTTAGATGTTATTTCAGGAAAGGGAAAACCTCTAGTTGAGTATAGAAGATTGATATGGTGAAAATTCAAATTGTAGGTATGTTTTCATTTTAGAATTATTCTTTTGTAATCTAGTCATTTTTGTATGTGAGTTGATATGAAAAGAAAGTTATACGGGATTATTCTACATGACTCTTTTGGTGAAATATAAACTATTTGTATTTTATTATAATGAGATGTTTTAGTTTGCTCTATATTTATTTATTGATGATAAGATTTATTTTGAAATAGGCATAACTAAACAACTCCAAAAGGCTACTTAAGTTGTTAGTAGAGTTGAGTAAGTTTTAGATCACTTATAGGCTATGGATTGTATGTTACTACATAATTTGATCAACCTGAACCAACCAGATATGAATTTTTATATATTATCATTTTTGGTGAAACTTTAAGTTATTTATGGTTTAATTAAGTTCAGATGAGTAATGGGTTGAAGTAGAGAAGTGAAAAATATAAGGTGTCAAGTGCTCCTTAGAAGTTGTGCTGCAGTGCTGTCCTCTGTATTTAAAAGAGTTTAGCTGAGGGAGCACTGCGCCACAGTGCTAAAATCTCTATTTAGAAAGGAAAATGGGAGGCATTGAGAGCACAACGGTGCTGAGTGATAGCTCTTTTTCTTGCAATAAAATATACTAAGTTTTTAAATTATGCAAAGAATGAATTTATGCAGGTGTACGTGCAATTAAAGTAATAAAGAGGTGAGTCGAGTATCGTTCTCATGAGGATAGGTTCTATCCTTAGATTACCTTAATACTGTCTATATGAATCTCAAGATTTATCTTACCAACTGAATTGAAAATAGTGTTTCTTAAAGCTTTTTATTATAAGTGCCAAGTATTGCAATCTAAGATCCCTAGCTTGTAATTTTGATGATAATAAATATTATTGATTAAATTTTTATTTATCCTAGCATATGTATTGTATCTTATTTTTTTGTGTACTAATATTTCAGGTACATCATTGTTGGTGTTTGAAAAGCGGGTTTTGAAAAATTTAGTCTTCTTTGGGAAAATTTAAATTGATGTTAAAAATTTTTAATTCTAAAATCGAACATCCCATTAGAAAAAGTATACCGCCTCGAGAGGTGGAAATAAAATTTCAGGATGGGGTTCAGATTTAGAATTATAAATTCTATCTTGAATATCATAACCAGATTTAAGAGAGAATTTTGTATGGCCCTGAAGGGTCAAAATAAAATTCAGTCAAATATCAAGCTACGATAGTTAAGAGGAACGATCGTTAATTTTATATTCGAATTCATATTGACAAAAGATATGTCTCCTCGAAGGGAGAAGACATCATTTGTTAATAATCGTTCAAACATAACGATAACGATCGTTAGTGATTTAATTTTTCCAAAGATGACTAATTGAATTTTGAAATCAATTTTGAAAAATTAGATGTGGGTTCTAAATCTCCTACGAGCGCAAGCCCTCGTAGTTAATTACATCGTGGGAGACCGGAGTCCCCTACGAAAACTTTCGATTAAAATAATGGCAGAAATTTTGTTTAGAGATTTTTAGGAGTGATACCAAAGAGGTGAAATTGGAATTTCAAATGGGATTGGAGCAAGATTGAACACTTATTTTGGAATCAAATAAGGAAGGGTATGAGACACTTTAGGATTCTGAAACAATTCAGAAGTGTCCCGATCTAAGCTAAGTGTGGGGCTTTAAATTTTGGATTGAAAGAATATTTAGTTTGAGTTGAGCATTTTATTAGAAATTTGGGATCATATTCCCGGAGGTTGGGGTCTTATGACTCAAAAAGAAATCAGCCCCGGATCCTAACTCTAAATTTGGACACTGAAACACAGTAGTCCGAACCTAACTAATGCAGTGCAAAATCTGGACTTACCCCGGCCTGGATTGGGGAGCCAGCTAAACCACCTAAACGCTTCAAAACCATGAGTCCGGTCTTTTGATGCAGAGTGATCAGGGACGTTATTTAAGATTGGTTTAAGAAGTTGGGGTCGACATCTAGAGCAGATTCCTAATTGACCCCTTGACTTATGTCGGGTGGAATGCTTAGACTAAAATGTAATTAAAATTTTAATTTAATAAGTTTCTAATGCGATGCATGCTGGTTAAAGTATCCAAATCTGGTATGCATGAAATTTTAAAAAAGGCTTATAAAATAATTTTTTTTGAAAAGACTAGACTTCCCCAGATCCAGCACCTCATCCTCATAGGTCGGATTATCTGGACTCTACCCACGGGCGGGGAAGTGTCTTATAGCAAGGAGAGAGAAGTGCAGTAATATGCATGCGACCCCGGACGATTCCGGCTATTCCCTAGGTCGTTAAATTTCTATGTTATTTAAATCTTAAAATTTTAAGTATTAATTACAAGTAGAAATAGTTTTCGTCCTTAAAGAGCCTAACGAAGTCCAGGCTAAAACAAAAACGACATGCAAGCGCCAAAGAACTAGGAAAAACAGGCAATCCTATACGTAATCAAATTAAATCACAACATATTAAATAATCAAATTAATTAAGTAAATGTCCATAGGCAAATTGCCTTGCTTATTACAACCCAGATTTACATAAATTAAAAGTGGCCAGGCACCACTGACAACAACCCGGATTCTAATCCTAATACAGACGCAAGTGACTTTGAGCGGGATACTCTATGTCTTCAACTCCTCGATCTCCTCCTCCTCGAGCTCCTCAGATTCTTCGTGGTTGGATACCCAAATGGAGAAGAGAACTCTTCCCTTGAGGGGAAGGTTACTCTTTCCACTTTGGATAGTAAAATGATCCAAATTTGGAATTCCAAATGGATAAGGACTATCCCCCAAAGGGGTATCCTTTCCTCTTTGGAATCCAATCTTTGGATCTATATATCCCAAACTCAAAGTGCCACTTTCACAACTCAATACTCAAAACAAATTACATGAATGTAAAAATAAAAATTCTAGACTCTCCTGCAGGGTTATCCTAAGCATTTAAATATTAATATACATCCCAAGCAGTTATATAAATGTGCATATAAAAATAAACACGCTTGGCCACGCTCTTCTTATTTGGGGGGCTGAGCAGTTGAAGCACCTGTAGCATTTATATTTATGATTTATTTAGCCCCCTTTATTGCCCTGCACGAGCGTGGCCACCTGCAGAAAATCCAGTGAGCATCCAGATCGTTCCTAACCTAAGGGTAATCTAATCGCCCATCACATCAATCCACAGAGTGCAGTAAAAGTAAATAAACACATCAATCAATTTCAATCACAACATGCAAAGAAAACTCGAAAAACTCGGCACACAGCAGAAAAGGAAACACCGGCCTAGCCTAGATCTAGGGTTGGTTGTCCTAGCAAACCATCTAAAGTGTGTGTAGTAGGTCGTGTGGCTAGGATAGATCCTGAATAGGGTATTTGATTGAAGTTGTTGAATGTTCTGATTGGTTAAAAGGCTAAGGGAGATTTTAATTGAAGTTTAAATCTTAAGGGTTTAAATTTGATTTTAAAATTGATTTTAATTGTTTGTTGAATACCACCTTTGTTGCACACCGAGGCCATGAAGTTTATTTCACCTTCCTTGGGGCTAATTTAATAGCCTCGTAGGCCTGGGTTACCCAGTGGTACCTGATATAATTAAGTGATTTGAGTTTGATTAAAGTTTAAAGATTAATTAATTGATTGGTTGCTGGTTTTTTAAATAAAATTGATGTTTTCTGGAATTTTGAATGATTTATTGAATTTTAGAATTTTATGGATTATTTTAATTAGTTAATTAAGGGGTCCAAAGTTGACTTTTCAAATTAAAATTAATTTTGTAAGTTTCAGATTTTTAATAAATATTAGACCTTATGACGAGTTGTTAGACTGTTAGTACACTCAATTTGGAGTTTTCTATGAAAAGTTATGATTTTTCGAAGTTCGAGCCTAGTTTTGAACTACGGTTGACTGAAAAGTTGACTTTTTGACTTTGACCAAATTTTGGAGGTTTGGCATTTTTAGAAAATACTAGACCTTAATTGGAGTTGATTGACACTAAGTTTGCTCAATTTGGATTTTTCTGTAATTAGTTATGAATTTTCAAAGTTTCCTTAATTATTGAATTTTTAAAATTGCTTAATTAGGAAGGTTTTGATCATTTTGATCCAAACTCATCCCAAACTGTATGGAATCAATCCCAAAGGTCAGGAATGACCCATGGGAGTGTTTCCAAGTGTTTGGAAATTATTTTAGATTTTTAATAATTTTTAATTAATTAATATAATTAATTATTGATTTTCATTAAAAGTCAAATTAAAGCTGAATTAGGAGTCCAGTCAAGGGGTTTTTATTTTTCCTAGGTATAGGACTAAGCTCTGGTCAATTTGAGATATTATTTGTAATTTTTGGAGTTAATTTGGATTTATTGCATTTTTTTGAATTTTCTGGGTCCTTAAATGGGCTGAAACTTTGGGTAATTAATTTTCTAACTTAATGACCTCCAAATTCAGTGAAATTTGGACCTAAGGCTCATTATGTCACTAAGTTTACTGTGTTCAAATTTCACCCCTATTGGGTGTGTGTACAATCCTCTAGGCAATTTCTAAGTTTTCTAGATTTTTCCCTAAATATTTTCCCTAGGTGTTTCTATTGTTCAAATGGGCTTGAAATTTGGTGTGACTAACCCTGACCCAAAAGCACACACACAGCACAAAACATGCAGCCTAATTCTACACAGGAAGGGAGTTATGAATTTTCAAAGTTTTGGGTCCAAATTGGACCCAACACCTTAAAAATTCACATCACAGAAAACTATTAAGCATCTGACCCTAGAAAAATTATGGAACATGCCTAAGATGCTTAAAAACATTCCACCAAAATTTGAGGTCCATTTGACCCCTGGATTGCAAGAAAATTGAGAAAAATGATAATCAAACAACTGCAGTTTTCTCTCAATCCAGAGATCAAAACAACTCAAATTTAATTTTAATAAATTCTACACTGAATTACCTTTACAACGATACCAAAAACATCAAATTTGATGGAAAAATGAATTTTCTGTGAATTTTGGAAGTTTCTGGGCATTTTTCTGAATTTTTAAGACCATTAATGGTCAAATCAGCCGTCGGCGCCAATCATTGGCAATGATTGGCGCCGGAAACGGCGGCGGCGTGTCCAGCCGTGACACGTGGCGGGCGGGACCCGCCACTTAAACACGTCGACGGTCCATCGGGACCGTTGATCCGATCGCGGAACGGACGGACGGCGGAGATGGCGCCACGTGGCCCGCCTTGACCGCGGGAGATCGCGCGTTCGATCCCAGGGGAAGACCGCGCGGCTAAGGTCGGTTGGCGTGGCTAAATCTGGGCCGTCCGATCGCGCTAAAGGCGCGATCGGACGGCTCTGGTTGAACCATGATTGGAATTCTTTAAATGCCCATAACTTTCAAAATACTGAACGAAATCGTATGAAATTTGAAACATAGCAAGGTGGTATCATGAACTTGCAATGCCTGGAGTTTGGAGGCTCCATGCATTACATTTTTCTTGCAGTTTCAAAATGAAAATCTACCTAAAAGTTGAGATATCTTACAATCTACCCGGTGGATTTTTGTGTTCTTGGGCTCTCTGAACTTGTAGTTTGTCCACGCTCAAGTTTGCAGAAGACCCCAATAGATTTTGACGGCTGGATCTTGAGATATCGAAGAGAGAAGGTGTTTCTCTCTTTTTTCTCTCCTTTTCCACTAAAATGAGGGTTTTAATGGTGGAAATGGTGGGGGAAGGCTTGGAATGGCCTTGGGAGATGCTGGAGAGTGTGGGGAGCTGCTGGAGAGTCTTGGGGATGCTGGAGTTTGGGACTTAGGGTGAAAATGAGCAAGATGCCCACTTAGGTCAAAATCCCTACACTTAACCCATTGCTTTTGAATTGGATGGCTAGGATTTAATCAAAGGTGCTTTAGATGGTTGCCAAGTGTCCCATGGGCAGCTCAAAACCAGGAGAAAGGGCTGAGGTTGAGAGGGATTGCCTTGAGCCAAGAGGGGGGGGACCACCTCTCTTTTCCTCCATTTGGCTAAACCAAGGCATGGCTTGGTTAATGGGGCTGGATTAGAAGTCAATTAGGAGGGGGAATTAACCTCTTTTGAGCAGGTGGGAGCAGGTTTTGGGAGAGGGGAAGGGCTTGCCCATGTGGCATGGTCAAAAGCCCATGATTTTGCCTCATTTCAACATAACTTGACCCATTGACTTGTTGACTAGTCAATGATGACTAGGATATGCATGGGAGGAGTCAAATATGCTGTAGGAGTCAATATCAAGGGACATGGGGCCATGGTGTTGAAACTTTGAGTGAATACATAAAATTGGAGAGGGTTTTGACCTCTCCAAATGGGTTGACCAAGTCAACCCAAGGGGGGATTGACTTGGAAATCTTTGGACATGTCATGAGTGTCCAAACAAGTGTTTTTGAAGCATTAAATTGGTTTGAGATGGATTCAAATGTTGAAAATAACAATAGTTGGCTTAAAGGTGGATTTGGTCAACCATAGTTGACTTGGTCAAACAGGTCAAACCAAGGAGTGGGTTTGATTTCAATGGGTCTCAAATATCATAAAACATTCATTGGAAGGGGTTTCAAAAGTTAAAAATGTTGAACGATGTTAAATTTTGGTCAAAAGTCCAAAAACCCCTTTAAAGGGTATTTTGGTCATTTTGACCCCGGATGAATCCTGGGTCGAGGTGGGTCCAAAAAGATGTAGATTAATGTTAAACACATCAATATCAAGGGTCTAGAGGTGATTAGAGGGTTTGGGGGAAATTCCAAGGTCAAATTTCCCAAAATAATGGGTCCAGTGGCACAGGCCGTAAATATTTGAAGGTTTTACAGCCTTGGGATTTAAATTTAGTTTCTGGGGTTAGAGACTCCAAAATGGGCTCAAACTTGGAGGTTTGCCTCTAGAGACGTATCAAATCAGTATGCAACTGACAGATCATGAATCGGAGGTCATTTGACTGGGGTTTGAAATGTTTGAAAATTCCCTGAAAAAGGCTTTTAGGACTCAGGTATTCGGCCTTGAATTCTGGATTTGGAAATCCGGATTTGATATAGATTTTGGGTTTGAATATCTGGATTTGAATCATCTCAATCATTCATGATCATTCGGAGTGATCATAAGTGTTTGGAAATGATTTGAACTAGATCAAAGGCAGGATCAAGATTTGAACTAGAGTTTGAATCCTGGACTTGGCTGAAGTCTGGGTTTTGATTGAGGTCTGAACTGAATCAAGGTTTAGATTGACTTAGGTTCAGGATTGGTTTGAAGTCCGGATTAGGCTCTAATGACCTCATATAAAAATGAGGTCAACAAATGGACCCCCAATATGTGTGATAGAATGAAATTCTATTGCACATATTGGCGTTGACCGAATTAAAAGGTGAAGTCTAGAACTTTGATCCTAAGGAAAGGAGGGAAACCTTAACCTTAGAGGACCAGGTAGAAGGTAGAACTAGGATGGTGCCACGGAGGGCTTCTCCAACACTAGTGATTCTAATCCTAAGGAAAGGCAGCACCTATCCTAAAGGAAGAGAAGAAAAGGTAGAACTAGGATGGTGCCACAAAGGGCGTTATCCACCACTAACGGATGATCATATGGGGAGGAAGCTTGCTCCACACAGAGGATCAGAACTGGATTAAAACTAGGATGGTGCCACGAAGGGCGTTATCCACCACTAGTAGATGATCATGTGGGGAGGAAGCTTGCTCCACACAGAGGATCAGAACTGGATTAAAACTAGAATGGTGCCACAAAGGGCGTTATCCACCACTAGTAGATGATCATGTGGGGAGGAAGCTTGCTCCACACAGAGGATCAGAACTGGATTAAAACTAGAATGGTGCCACGAAGGGCGTTATCCACCACTAGTAGATGATCATGTGGGGAGGAAGCTTGCTCCACACAGAGGATCAGAACTGGATTAAAACTAGGATGGTGCCACGAAGGGCGTTATCCACCACTAGTAGATGATCATGTGGGGAGGAAGCTTGCTCCACACAGAGGATCAAAACTGGATTAAAACTAGGATGGTGCCACGAAGGGCGTTATCCACCACTAGTAGATGATCATGTGGGGAGGAAGCTTGCTCCACACAGAGGATCAGAACTGGATTAAAACTAGGATGGTGCCACGAAGGGCGTTATCCACCACTAGTAGATGATCATGTGGGGAGGAAGCTTGCTCCACACAGAGGATCAAAACTGGATTAAAACTAGGATGGTGCCACGTAGGGCGTTATCCACCACTAGTAGATGATCATGTGGGGAGGAAGCTTGCTCCACACAGAGGATCAGAACTGGATTAAAACTAGGATGGTGCCACGAAGGGCGTTATCCACCACTAGTAGATGATCATGTGGGGAGGAAGCTTGCTCCACACAGAGGATCAAAACTGGATTAAAACTAGGATGGTGCCACGAAGGGCGTTATCCACCACTAGTAGATGATCATGTGGGGAGGAAGCTTGCTCCACACAGAGGATCAGAACTGGATTAAAACTAGGATGGTGCCACGAAGGGCGTTATCCACCACTAGTAGATGATCATGTGGGGAGGAAGCTTGCTCCACACAGAGGATCAGAACTGGATTAAAACTAGAATGGTGCCACGAAGGGCGTTATCCACCACTAGTAGACGATCATGTGGGGAGGAAGCTTGCTCCACACAGAGGATCAGAACTGGAGGGAAACTAGGATGGTGCCATAAAGGGCGTTATCCACCACTAGTGAACGTGATCCTAAGGAAAGGAGGAATCCTATCCTAAAGGAGAAGGTGAGCAAGCGTAAAATCTGTAAGATATATAGACATAAAACACACTTGATTCAAACTGGCATATATTTTATTGATTGGGTCCGAGCTACATCAAGCATAGTACTTCTTAAGGAAACGCCCGTTAACAGATAACATCGGGTGGTTTCCCTTACAATCGACTAGCTGATACGAGCCCCCTTCATAGACTATCTCTATAACGAAGGGTCCTTCCCAGGTTGGTTCAAACTTCCCACCGATCTTTCGATGGGCTAAGATAGGCCTCCGAAGAACCAAGACCAAGTCTCCTACTTGGAAAGTTCTAGGTCGCACTAACTTATCATGGGCTTGAACCATTCGGGCCTTATATAACTCTAAATTTTGTTGGGCTTGGAGACGATGTTCCTCGAGGCCTTCAAGCTCTTCAAGTCGAAGCTTTGCATTCTGCTCAGTTGTAATTTGATTTTGAATGGAAATTCTGAGCGAGGGAATTTGCACTTCTAAAGGGAGTACGGCCTCGGACCCATACACCAGTGCAAATGGTGTGGATTGGGTCGGTGTTCTATAAGTGGTCCGATAGGCCCACAGAGCTTCCACCAACCTCTCATCCCATTGGCGCTTATTATCATCGAGGGTCTTTTTAATAATTTGCACCAAAGTCTTGTTGAAGGCCTCGGCCAACCCATTAGCCCGAGGGTAGTAGATTGTCGAGTATCTCCAATCAATATTGTGCCGTCTTACAAAACTGTTGATTTTTGTAGACTTGAATGCGGACCCATTATCAGATATGATTCTGCGGGGCACGCCGAATCGATATACGATATGGTCACGAAAGAAATTTAGAACATGGTGTGACGTTACATTGCGTAAGGGGATCGCTTCCGCCCATTTTGAAAAATAATCAGTCGCGGCTAGTATAAAGCGATGACCCTTCGAAGAAGGAGGGTCAATCGGCCCGATAATATCTGTGCCCCAACTTTCGAAGGGCCACGAAGCTATCGTGGGGTGCAATACATTAGGCGGCTGATGTAAGATCACACCATGAACTTGGCATTGATGGCAACATTTTGCAACATTCATGCAATCGTCAATCATCGTAGGCCAGTAGTATCCAAGTCTTTTAATCTTCAACTTCAATTTTGGACCCGATTGATGGGCACCGCATAATCCAGAATGGACCTCATTAACGATCTTCAGGGCTTCCTGCTTGTCTAAACAACGTAGCCACATCTGATCGAACGAGCGGCGGTATAGCGCATTGTTGACTAAAGTGTATGATAGGGCACGTTTCTTGATCTGGTTGGCGAGGGACTTGTCCTGGGGAAGTTTGCCACCTTCGAGATAGTCGATTAATGGTTGTCTCCAATCGCCCTCTTCCTTAATCTCTGAAGAGGTAGAAAGGACTTGAGATGACTGTTTGTTAATGTGCTCTAAGTCTATGGGAGATAGGACCTTACGACCCTGAATCTCTATAGGAATTGAGTCTTCTTCCGGGCACGCAAATTCCTTTGCAAGCTTTGCTAGGGCATCGGCCGCAGAATTACTTCCACGTGGAACCCTATACAAAGTTACTACAGGGATCTGCTCAAGTAGGTGATTAGTGTATTGATGGTATTTGAAGAGATTATGATTCAAAACCTTATAGGTTCCTGCAACCTGGTTGATCACCAGTTGGGAATCACCAAAGATTTTAATCTCTTTAATCTCCATCAAGATTGCAAGTTCCAAGCCAGTTATCAGAGCCTCATATTCAGCCTCATTATTTGTGCAAGGTTCTGACAAATGGTAGGAAAAGTGCATCATTCCCTTTCCCGGTGTTATGAAAATTAGGCCAATGCCAGCTTTCCCGGGGATCGTAGATTTTTAGGTTTTATCCCGTCGAGAAGACGCCGCACCATCAAAATACAACTCCCAAGCATGGTCATTGGATTCCCTTAAACTCATGATTTGTTCGTCCGGTAAATCATCATTCAAAGGAGAATCCGCCGGCAGCGGGTGTGCTGCGAGGAAGTCGGCTACGGCCTGCCCTTTCACTGCACGCAGGGGAACGAATGTAATTTCAAATTGAAGTAATATCATGGACCAGCGAGCCAAGCGTCCTGACAACGTTGGCCGGGTCATAAGATATTGTAAAGGGTTGACCTTAGAAATCAAACAAATTGAATGAGATAGCATATAATGTCTTAGTTTTTGGGCTGCAAAAACTAGAGCAAGGCAATGCTTCTCGATTGAAGGATATCGAATTTCCGTAGGAAGAAGCCTCCGACTAAGGTAATAGAGAGCGTTCTCCTTCCCTTCATCATTGACCTGAGCTAACAGGGCACCTAAAGACTCATCTAGGGCCGCAGTGTAGAGGATCAAAGGTTTCCCCGGAATAGGGGCTGCCAAAACTGGTGGATTTGTAAGGTATTCCTTGATATTGTCAAAAGCGCTTTGACACTTCTCATTCCAAATGAATTTGGCATCTTTCTTAGCAAGGGCCGAGAAAGGTTGACATCTCCCAGAGAGATTAGATATGAATCTTCTTATATATGCCAACCTACCTTGAAGAGACCTTAATTGAGTAAGGCTCTTAGGAGGTGGCATATCTAAGATGGCTTCAATTTTCAAAGGATCAATCTCAATCCCACGGTGCCTCACTACGAACCCTAGGAATTTCCCCGATGTGACACCGAAAGCACACTTTAGGGGATTCATTTTAAGGTCATAGCGGCGCAACCGCTCGAAAACAACTCTCAAGTCATAAAGGTGAGACTCTTTGACTTTACTCTTGACAACTAGATCATCAATATAACACTCGATTTGATTGTGGATTAAGTCGTCGAAGATGTAGGTCATGGTCCGCTGGTAGGTTGCGCCGGCATTTTTAAGACCAAAGGGCATCACTTTATAACAAAAGATGCCTATAGGGGTCCTGAATGCAGTGTTTCTCTCATCTTCTGGGGCCATCCTGATTTGATTGTAACCAGAGAAGCCATCCATAAAGGAGAAAATAGCATGCGAGGAGGCAATATCTACCATAAGCTCGGGTATGGGTAAAGGAAATTCATCCTTGGGACATGCCTTATTCAGATCCCTATAGTCGACACAGATCCGGATTTGACCATTTTTCTTTCGAACCGGCACGACGCTAGCTACCCAAGAAGGGTATTGTTCTTCTCGAATAAAGCCAGCCTCAGCCAGTTTCTTAATCTCAGAAACGACTTGTTGCTCGATCTCTAAACGCATGCGTCTAGGGGCTTGCTTGACAGGAATGGCATCATGTCGAATTCCAAGTTTATGAACTGCTACCTCGGCGGGTAGACCTGACATTTCATCATATGTCCAGGCAAAACAATCCCTAAACTCAGAAAGGAGTTGTATTAGATCCTGAGACTCATCCTCGCTCAATAAAGCGCTTATAAAAGTAGGGCGAGGGTCGTTGTCAGTTCCTAGGTTGATTTCTTTTAGCTCGTCGACTGTCGATTTAATCTCTTCCTCAAATTCAGGGGGTGCATCCCGAACTTGAGGCTCATCGGGATCGTCTAAAGTCTCCAGACAAAGTCCGTCGAGGGGACTGACGGCTTCAGTAGGGACATTTTGAGATTCAAGATGGTAAGTTATCATTAAGCAGTATTCGTCGTCATCAGACGAACTAACGGTACCAAAGCCGATACCACATGTTGAATTTTTATTGACCTTTGTTTTCCAAATATTTTCATGGTATCTAGCTTGACCCTTAGTCCATCGATACGGTACGGGACCTTTAGAAAAAGTGTTCTTTACACAAACAGGAAAGTAGCCAAAAGGTAATTCCATTAATTCATTGAAATCTGCCTCCTCGAGGGTTACATCACCTTCATCCCTTGAGGAGGAGGAGCCAGGGAAGAATTTCCGGGCTTTCCTTATCTCACCGTTTAGGTTAGGGGCCTCTTTAATCTCTAACCCTGCAACTCTGCCAGCCGACAGCGGGGTCAAGGATAGGGCCTCAATTCTCCTACTAAGCTTTTCATACATCGTCAATTCAGGCTCGTCACTTTCAATCTTTGGGACATCAACCTCGGGGTCACTATCCTGATCTAAAGTGAGATCAAACTTTGGAGAAATATTTTTATTTTGATAATCAGAAGGAATTTCAATCCCCCGTTTTTCCAGCTCTTCATCGGAGCTTGACTCCGGATTAACATATACCGGGGTTGTTCTTCTTTCAAGTGAAACACGGCCTCGACCCCGTGCCCGTTGAGCCATCCTCCCACCTCTTTGAGGTAACATGTTTGGAGGCCTAAGGATAACGATGTCGAGCTCGCTTTCACTATCAGATTCTTGTATCTTTTGATCTTTTTCCTTTTCCTTTTCTTTTTCTTTTCCTTTTGATTCTTGATTTTGATTGGAGCTTTGCTCACTTTTTTGTTCCTCAATTTTGATCTCAACTTTAGAATAAGGGGAGGACCCTTTTGGTATGAAATATGCAGCATCCTCGTAGATCCCTATCTCTTGAATCGAGAATGGTTGCAAATCACCCCTAATTACATGTTCAATGCCATATCGTTGGTACTTGACGCATTGATGTAGGGTAGATGGAACCATTCTGTATTCATGAATCCAAGGCCTACCTAGAAGTGCATTAAAGGACGTTGCCGAATCGATAATATGAAACTTTGCTTCGGTTTTCAATTCTCCTATCTCTAACAAGAGGGTAATCGAACCCAAAGCCCTCTCACCTTTCTCGTTGAACCCACGTAGCACCAACCTGTCAGTGGCGAGTTTACTGGTATCAACTCTAAGGTAGGCGAGGGTTTTCACATTCATCACGTTGACCGATGCACCCGGATCAACAAGGACTCTTGATAACTTAAAATTCCCCACATCAACGGTAATGTAGAGAGGACGATTGTGATCGGCAGTTCCCAATAGTAGATCTTCATCTGAGAATGTTACTCCTGGAACTTCTTTGAAGTAGAGGGCTTCATCTTTTGAGGTTGAAGCCAGTTGAGCAAGGCAAATCTCAGGGTCGAGAAGTGCCTTGATTAAAGACTCTCTCATTTCCTTAGACAAAATGAGGGCATCATAAATGCTCAACTTGGCTGGCAACTTCCTAAGATGGGCTAGGACATTGTAATCAACCTTAGGAGCGACAGACTCAAAACCCGGTGGAATCAATGGAAAATCAGGATGATGAGGAGAATCTGGAATTGGATCGCTAGAGACAACTCGCTTGCCTTTTTCCTGAGGAGGAAGCCTAGGGGGTAAGACTTTGCCACCACGAAGTTGTACCTCTACGATTGAATCGGGAGGACAAACTGTGGGGGAGTCTACACTCTCCATAGGCTGCACATCATCGCTATCTGAAGAGGAGTCAGAATCTAAAAGTTCTATCACGATAGGTTTCCCAGTGAAATTAATTTCAGGGAGGTCGCTATCTGATAAGATCTCAAGCTCGACATCCCCTATAGAAGTCAAATCTGGAAGATCAAATTTTTGAGGCTTTGGATCAATCTCAATAGAATTTTGAACTTCTTTGGAAGGATTATCAATTTGCATTTCACTCTCATGGTTAATCATCAAAATTGAAGCAGAAGGATGTTTTTTATTAGACTTACGACCCTTTGCCTTTGATGGGGCAAAGTAAAAGTCAGATAACAAGAGTGGGGATGGGGCTTTAATGCCACCATCAGCCGCTCGAATACATCTCTCATCAATATACTTCCTCTCTACAATAAGATCTCTCTTTTATTTTTCATTCAATACAGTAGTTCCTATGACTACTGGAGAGGGAAGTAGCTCAACATCCTCCTGCGAAGCATACAGGTCAACCTCCCAAATCGGGCCCTGGGCTGTCGTGGGCATCTGTTGAGAAAGATGATAAGACTTGTTAATCGACCTTTTAAGTGCCCGGGATAAAGCAATATCCCAACCATCTTCAATTGAAAGAGAAGGGTTAGAATTGTTACCTGAAATTACCTTGACGGACCCTTGTTCCGGATTGACCAAATACTCTTTTGGAAGCACAATATTACCTTGTTTGATATTCCTTTCAAGCCAATCTTTGAAAACAATGCAGTCCTCGATGGAGTGGCTGACCATGCGGTGGTAAGGACAGTAGTTTGGATCATCCTTTCTCTTTATATCATCTGGCCGCCTCGCTTCTGGCAATTGAAAATCTGACTTCTTCGAGAGACTCTTAAAGATTTTTCCTATCACCTCCCTCTTGAATAGGTAAGGTTTTGTCAACCTTTCTTTGAAGGGAATGAAAGAGGAATCTCTTGTAGGTTGTGAGGTCACTTGAAAAGGTTGTTTCTGAGCTAACTGTGGTGAAGGAACACTAGGCTGGCTAACAACTGGTTGTTTCCCCTTATCAACTGCTGAAACTGTAGCTCTCTTTTCAAATGATTTGATCGGCTTATCAACCTTCTTTTCTCCAGAAAGATCCTTCAAGAATGGCATCCTAGGAGCCTCTTCCTGTAGGTTACTAGCTTTGTTTAGAAGTTTTTCAAAAGTTTTTATAGTGAAACCCTTCAGAAGAAAAGCAATAGGGCCGTGGATATTCTTCAAAAGAATTTCCACTGCATGTTGCTCTTGCAGCTGGGGTTCACACTTCATCGAAAGGTTTCGCCACCTTAAGATGTACTCAACCAGAGACTCTCCCGGCTTTTGTTTTTCAACGACCAGATCGCCCACAGTAGTGCGCTGCTGTGCTCCTGAAAATCTCTTTAAGAATAGATTTTCAAGTTCAGTAAAGGTTCTTACTGAACCGTTGGGCAAATCTGCGTACCATTCAAAAGCTATGCCGGAAAGACTACTAACAAATTGGCGAAATAGTAGAGCATCCGACCCCCCGGCATTGCAACAGCTTGCACGGAAGTGGGCCAGATGCTGTCTCGGGTTTTCAATTCCAGTAAAGATTTTAAAAGATGGTGGCACGAAGCCCTTAGGGTAAGGAACCAAATCATATTCCTCAGGGTAAGGTCTACCCTTTGGAATAGATGTAGCTCCTTGCGATTGGGCTAAGGCCTCCCTTACCTGATCCTCAATTAGTTGCTTAATATCTTTTTGAGCTGGTGCTGGAGGAATGATCGGAGGGACTGAAGAGGCTGTCGGCTGAACTGGGAGATCTGGTAATACTGGCTTTTGGACAGGCGGAAGCACCGACACAGACTCTGAGATTTTATAACTGGCCTCTGCCCTTTTTGCTCTGTCGGTGGCTTCCCGAGCAGATTGTTGTAACTCAAGGGAAGTCTCATGTGACTTGTCCAACTGTTGCTGCATTTCTTTAACCTGTAGTAACATTTCTGCCACTTGTGCTTCCAGGTTCTTGATGTGCTGCTCATCTCTAGCTCTCACTGACTCATCTGAATCTGAATCCACAGCTGCTGAACCCTCCTCTTTACCAGATCGGCGTTTACTTGGTTCAGTTTCTTTAACGGACCCTCTAGTTTCAACCATGTAAATATCACTAACAGGGAGATCCTCATCTATCAACATATCATCCAATTCTGGGTCAAATGCTTCGTCAAGTTCCTTTCTTTTCAAGATATCTTTAATTTCTTGTACCACCTCATCGACTGGCCGGCTTCCTATCTCCTTAGGGCCTATGGGTAGGTAACCTTTGTATTCTACCATATCATAAAGCTCATCCTGCTGTAGGCTAGAGATAATGGCCTGTAACTTAAGCTCATTTGCTGTTGGAGGTTCAGCTATTAACTGCTCAATCATCGCATGATCTTCATCTTGAACTGGTTCTTCCCCTTCGACTGTATTAGAGTCGGTAGTCAGAAGGGTGGCATCCTCTACCAGGTGAGAGACATCTACCTCAATAGATGGTGTAGGAGTTTGGAGGGTGAAAGTTCCTACATCAGGTAGGGTAGAGTCCTCAGACCTCCGAGTAGGGAGCTCAGGGGTAACAGGTAGGAACTTGGAGCTATCAACTAAGGTATCAACTGGATCCACAACTGAGATATCTGAACTGACAATCAAACCAACTGGGGTCTGGGTAGCACTGGTCGGAAATCGTGGTAACTCGACTGGGGACTGGAGTAATCTAGCTGACGGAGGAGGAACATCAACTCTACTGATCTTCTTAGGAGTATATCTCTTTTCTGGAGACTGAGGCCTCTTTCCGTTGACATGAATTATTCTGTTAATTTCAGGGTCTTGTTTGGTCTTGACTATCACTGAGGCCAACTTCTTAAACTTTGGGGAAGGGACCGGCGGCCTATTGGTAGGATGGCGACCTTTCTCGGACCCGGTAAGTACAATACCCTCCATTTTAGAGGATGGAGGGCGTGGCACCCAATGATAACCATCAACTAATACTGATGTAGCAGGCTGTCGGATAAACTTCTTGTTCCCCCTAATGGGTTGAGGAGTCAAATTCTTAGCTTCAGATGCCTCTTCTTTTAAGATTTCTTTCTGGAAACGGTGGGAGATAACTCCTTTCAATTGTTTCATGTACTCCTCTTTTGTTTGCCCTGATTGAGCAGCACAAGTGTGGATTATATTTCTCAATGTCCTCGTTCTTTGGAGATGCTTTTCTTTAAGGGTTCTCTTGGTTGAGTAGTCGACCGGGCATGGCGGGGAGCTAGCTATCCTGGCTGCCCTCTCTTCCCCTTCTGCAGCAGAAAGGGGGTGAAAACGACTCCCTTTAAGGAGTGGGGAGGAAGCAGGAATAGGCAGGTCCTCGACAGCCTCAGGCTCTACTTGGCTCAAAGTCTGGACCCTCACAGCCTTCCTTGACTTGGCTATTTTCTTCCTTACTCGTCTCAAGTAATTCTTTTTCTGATTCTTACTAGTAAATGGGATCCCTGAACTCGATCCCTCCTCAAAAATAGACTTGATAGGAGTGGGGGATTCAACAGTTAGCTTGGGTTCTTTCTCCTCATCACTGAAAACAAGGGGACCTGGTCCTGTCCCTATGATCAACTCTACTGCAGGGGGATTGTTCTTAGTAGCATCCAAATCAAGTATCTTATGTCCATCCATCGACAGCTCAAGGGTGTTGAATCCTACCCCAAACAGTATGTTGCTTCCTAAGTCAATCTGCTCACAGACAAGGTCTTTGTCGAAGGAAAAGATCAACTTACCAACCATTGTTGTGGAGTTTGAATTTCTGAAATTGAAGCAAAAGGATCAGAATTAGAATTTTCTCGAAATTGAAAATTTTTTGAGAGAGAATCATAACGAAATCTATATTTCATATCACATATCGAGCTATAGGACCTATAACCCGATGTATGATAATAAAATATAAGGATTTGTTATGACAAAAAAAAGATTTAAATTCCCACGACACATGCCAGACTACAACATTGCGTCATAAAGTAGCATATGCCGGTGTTAATTCAAGATTGAATTTTAGGAGCGTAACAGAATTTTAAGGAATTGATGAATTTCCTTTAGACTTTGAAACTCAACAAGTCAAGTTTTCACTCAACCTAGAAGCTCACAAAATCATTAGGAAAATTCAAAAAGGCTTTGATTGCTTGACTCCCCCACATTACCAATCTGCTTGGGGGGTAGAGGGTCAAAGCTAAGAATTTGGAAAATTGAAAAGTTTTGAAAGTTGAGAGAGCTATTTTTTTTTTTTTTACTTTAAAACTCAACATATTGACGGAAGACTCAATAGTCAAAATTTGTAGAGTTTGAGAGTAAGGCTCTCAAGAGACAGACCCGACACTATCGCTCCACCAATTGACTTGGGGGCAGAAGGTCAGGGTCCGATATATATATATTTTGATGGAGGTAATACCTCTCTTTTCGACATGTCTTTTCTTTTTGATGTTGGCCGCACTCATCCGAGGGAGAAATGGGTAGAGGGACCAACAGGAGGAAAGGTAATCAAAATTACCGATGCAACAAAATTTCGCCATTATTAAAGATGGAAAGAGAGATTAAGTCCCACCGTGGTCGCCATTTTTTTTGTTGGTGTTTGAAAAGCGGGTTTTGAAAAATTTAGTCTTCTTTGGAAAAATTTAAATTGATGTTAAAAATTTTTAATTCTAAAATCGAACATCCCATTAGAAAAAGTATACCGCCTCGAGAGGTGGAAATAAAATTTCAGGATGGGGTTCAGATTTAGAATTATAAATTCTATCTTGAATATCATAACCAGATTTAAGAGAGAATTTTGTATGGCCCTGAAGGGTCAAAATAAAATTCAGTCAAATATCAAGCTACGATAGTTAAGAGGAACGATCGTTAATTTTATATTCGAATTCATATTGACAAAAGATATGTCTCCTCGAAGGGAGAAGACATCATTTGTTAATAATCGTTCAAACATAACGATAACGATCGTTAGTGATTTAATTTTTCCAAAGATGACTAATTGAATTTTGAAATCAATTTTGAAAAATTAGATGTGGGTTCTAAATCTCCTACGAGCGCAAGCCCTCGTAGTTAATTACATCGTGGGAGACCGGAGTCCCCTACGAAAACTTTCGATTAAAATAATGGCAGAAATTTTGTTTAGAGATTTTTAGGAGTGATACCAAAGAGGTGAAATTGGAATTTCAAATGGGATTGGAGCAAGATTGAACACTTATTTTGGAATCAAATAAGGAAGGGTAGGAGACACTTTAGGATTCTGAAACAATTCAGAAGTGTCCCGATCTAAGCTAAGTGTGGGGCTTTAAATTTTGGATTGAAAGAATATTTAGTTTGAGTTGAGCATTTTATTAGAAATTTGGGATCATATTCCCGGAGGTTGGGGTCTTATGACTCAAAAAGAAATCAGCCCCGGATCCTAACTCTAAATTTGGACACTGAAACACAGTAGTCCGAACCTAACTAATGCAGTGCAAAATCTGGACTTACCCCGGCCTGGATTGGGGAGCCAGCTAAACCACCTAAACGCTTCAAAACCATGAGTCCGGTCTTTTGATGCAGAGTGATCAGGGACGTTATTTAAGATTGGTTTAAGAAGTTGGGGTCGACATCTAGAGCAGATTCCTAATTGACCCCTTGACTTATGTCGGGTGGAATGCTTAGACTAAAATGCAATTAAAATTTTAATTTAATAAGTTTCTAATGCGATGCATGCTGGTTAAAGTATCCAAATCTGGTATGCATGAAATTTTAAAAAAGGCTTATAAAATAATTTTTTTTGAAAAGACTAGACTTCCCCAGATCCAGCACCTCATCCTCATAGGTCGGATTATCTGGACTCTACCCACGGGCGGAGAAGTGTCTTATAGCAAGGAGAGAGAAGTGCAGTAATATGCATGCGACCCCGGACGATTCCGGCTATTCCCTAGGTCGTTAAATTTCTATGTTATTTAAATCTTAAAATTTTAAGTATTAATTACAAGTAGAAATAGTTTTCGTCCTTAAAGAGCCTAACGAAGTCCAGGCTAAAACAAAAACGACATGCAAGCGCCAAAGAACTAGGAAAAACAGGCAATCCTATACGCAATCAAATTAAATCACAACATATTAAATAATCAAATTAATTAAGTAAATGTCCATAGGCAAATTGCCTTGCTTATTACAACCCAGATTTACATAAATTAAAAGTGGCCAGGCACCACTGACAACAACCCGGATTCTAATCCTAATACAGACGCAAGTGACTTTGAGCGGGATACTCTATGTCTTCAACTCCTCGATCTCCTCCTCCTCGAGCTCCTCGGATTCTTCGTGGTTGGATACCCAAATGGAGAAGAGAACTCTTCCCTTGAGGGGAAGGTTACTCTTTCCACTTTGGATAGTAAAATGATCCAAATTTGGAATTCCAAATGGATAAGGACTATCCCCCAAAGGGGTATCCTTTCCTCTTTGGAATCCAATCTTTGGATCTATATATCCCAAACTCAAAGTGCCACTTTCACAACTCAATACTCAAAACAAATTACATGAATGTAAAAATAAAAATTCTAGACTCTCCTGCAGGGTTATCCTAAGCATTTAAATATTAATATACATCCCAAGCAGTTATATAAATGTGCATATAAAAATAAACACGCTTGGCCACGCTCTTCTTATTTGGGGGGCTGAGCAGTTGAAGCACCTGTAGCATTTATATTTATGATTTATTTAGCCCCCTTTATTGCCCTGCACGAGCGTGGCCACCTGCAGAAAATCCAGTGAGCATCCAGATCGTTCCTAACCTAAGGGTAATCTAATCGCCCATCACATCAATCCACAGAGTGCAGTAAAAGTAAATAAACACATCAATCAATTTCAATCACAACATGCAAAGAAAACTCGAAAAACTCGGCACACAGCAGAAAAGGAAACACCGGCCTAGCCTAGATCTAGGGTTGGTTGTCCTAGCAAACCATCTAAAGTGTGTGTAGTAGGTCGTGTGGCTAGGATAGATCCTGAATAGGGTATTTGATTGAAGTTGTTGAATGTTCTGATTGGTTAAAAGGCTAAGGGAGATTTTAATTGAAGTTTAAATCTTAAGGGTTTAAATTTGATTTTAAAATTGATTTTAATTGTTTGTTGAATACCACCTTTGTTGCACACCGAGGCCATGAAGTTTATTTCACCTTCCTTGGGGCTAATTTAATAGCCTCGTAGGCCTGGGTTACCCAGTGGTACCCGATATAATTAAGTGATTTGAGTTTGATTAAAGTTTAAAGATTAATTAATTGATTGGTTGCTGATTTTTTAAATAAAATTGATGTTTTCTGGAATTTTGAATGATTTATTGAATTTTAGAATTTTATGGATTATTTTAATTAGTTAATTAAGGGGTCCAAAGTTGACTTTTCAAATTAAAATTAATTTTGTAAGTTTCAGATTTTTAATAAATATTAGACCTTATGACGAGTTGTTAGACTGTTAGTACACTCAATTTGGAGTTTTCTATGAAAAGTTATGATTTTTCGAAGTTCGAGCCTAGTTTTGAACTACGGTTGACTGAAAAGTTGACTTTTTGACTTTGACCAAATTTTGGAGGTTTGGCATTTTTAGAAAATACTAGACCTTAATTGGAGTTGATTGACACTAAGTTTGCTCAATTTGGATTTTTCTGTAATTAGTTATGAATTTTCAAAGTTTCCTTAATTATTGAATTTTTAAAATTGCTTAATTAGGAAGGTTTTGATCATTTTGATCCAAACTCATCCCAAACTGTATGGAATCAATCCCAAAGGTCAGGAATGACCCATGGGAGTGTTTCCAAGTGTTTGGAAATTATTTTAGATTTTTAATAATTTTTAATTAATTAATATAATTAATTATTGATTTTCATTAAAAGTCAAATTAAAGCTGAATTAGGAGTCCAGTCAAGGGGTTTTTATTTTTCCTAGGTATAGGACTAAGCTCTGGTCAATTTGAGATATTATTTGTAATTTTTGGAGTTAATTTGGATTTATTGCATTTTTTTGAATTTTCTGGGTCCTTAAATGGGCTGAAACTTTGGGTAATTAATTTTCTAACTTAATGACCTCCAAATTCAGTGAAATTTGGACCTAAGGCTCATTATGTCACTAAGTTTATTGTGTTCAAATTTCACCCCTATTGGGTGTGTGTACAATCCTCTAGGCAATTTCTAAGTTTTCTAGATTTTTCCCTAAATATTTTCCCTAGGTGTTTCTATTGTTCAAATGGGCTTGAAATTTGGTGTGACTAACCCTGACCCAAAAGCACACACACAGCACAAAACATGCAGTCTAATTCTACACAGGAAGGGAGTTATGAATTTTCAAAGTTTTGGGTCCAAATTGGACCCAACACCTTAAAAATTCACATCACAGAAAACTATTAAGCATCTGACCCTAGAAAAATTATGGAACATGCCTAAGATGCTTAAAAACATTCCACCAAAATTTGAGGTCCATTTGACCCCTGGATTGCAAGAAAATTGAGAAAAATGATAATCAAACAACTACAGTTTTCTCTCAATCCAGAGATCAAAACAACTCAAATTTAATTTTAATAAATTCTACACTGAATTACCTTTCCAACGATACCAAAAACATCAAATTTGATGGAAAAATGAATTTTCTGTGAATTTTGGAAGTTTCTGGGCATTTTTCTGAATTTTTAAGACCATTAATGGTCAAATCAGCCGTCGGCGCCAATCATTGGCAATGATTGGCGCCGGAAACGGCGGCGGCGTGTCCAGCCGTGACACGTGGCGGGCGGGACCCGCCACTTAAACACGTCGACGGTCCATCGGGACCGTTGATCCGATCGCGGAACGGACGGACGGCGGAGATGGCGCCACGTGGCCCGCCTTGACCGCGGGAGATCGCGCGTTCGATCCCAGGGGAAGACCGCGCGGCTAAGGTCGGTTGGCGTGGCTAAATCTGGGCCGTCCGATCGCGCCAAAGGCGCGATCGGACGGCTCTGGTTGAACCATGATTGGAATTCTTTAAATGCCCATAACTTTCAAAATACTGAACGAAATCGTATGAAATTTGAAACATAGCAAGGTGGTATCATGAACTTGCAATGCCTGGAGTTTGGAGGCTCCATGCATTATATTTTTCTTGCAGTTTCAAAATGAAAATCTACCTAAAAGTTGAGATATCTTACAATCTACCCGGTGGATTTTTGTGTTCTTGGGCTCTCTGAACTTGTAGTTTGTCCACGCTCAAGTTTGCAGAAGACCCCAATAGATTTTGACGGCTGGATCTTGAGATATCGAAGAGAGAAGGTGTTTCTCTCTTTTTTCTCTCCTTTTCCACTAAAATGAGGGTTTTAATGGTGGAAATGGTGGGGGAAGGCTTGGAATGGCCTTGGGAGATGCTGGAGAGTGTGGGGAGCTGCTGGAGAGTCTTGGGGATGCTGGAGTTTGGGACTTAGGGTGAAAATGAGCAAGATGCCCACTTAGGTCAAAATCCCTACACTTAACCCATTGCTTTTGAATTGGATGGCTAGGATTTAATCAAAGGTGCTTTAGATGGTTGCCAAGTGTCCCATGGGCAGCTCAAAACCAGGAGAAAGGGCTGAGGTTGAGAGGGATTGCCTTGAGCCAAGAGGGGGGGGACCACCTCTCTTTTTCTCCATTTGGCTAAACCAAGGCATGGCTTGGTTAATGGGGCTGGATTAGAAGTCAATTAGGAGGGGGAATTAACCTCTTTTGAGCAGGTGGGAGCAGGTTTTGGGAGAGGGGAAGGGCTTGCCCATGTGGCATGGTCAAAAGCCCATGATTTTGCCTCATTTCAACATAACTTGACCCATTGACTTGTTGACTAGTCAATGATGACTAGGATATGCATGGGAGGAGTCAAATATGCTGTAGGAGTCAATATCAAGGGACATGGGGCCATGGTGTTGAAACTTTGAGTGAATACATAAAATTGGAGAGGGTTTTGACCTCTCCAAATGGGTTGACCAAGTCAACCCAAGGGGGGATTGACTTGGAAATCTTTGGACATGTCATGAGTGTCCAAACAAGTGTTTTTGAAGCATTAAATTGGTTTGAGATGGATTCAAATGTTGAAAATAACAATAGTTGGCTTAAAGGTGGATTTGGTCAACCATAGTTGACTTGGTCAAACAGGTCAAACCAAGGAGTGGGTTTGATTTCAATGGGTCTCAAATATCATAAAACATTCATTGGAAGGGGTTTCAAAAGTTAAAAATGTTGAACGATGTTAAATTTTGGTCAAAAGTCCAAAAACCTCTTTAAAGGGTATTTTGGTCATTTTGACCCCGGATGAATCCTGGGTCGAGGTGGGTCCAAAAAGATGTAGATTAATGTTAAACACATCAATATCAAGGGTCTAGAGGTGATTAGAGGGTTTGGGGGAAATTCCAAGGTCAAATTTCCCAAAATAATGGGTCCAGTGGCACAGGCCGTAAATATTTGAAGGTTTTACAGCCTTGGGATTTAAATTTAGTTTCTGGGGTTAGAGACTCCAAAATGGGCTCAAACTTGGAGGTTTGCCTCTAGAGACGTATCAAATCAGTATGCAACTGACAGATCATGAATCGGAGGTCATTTGACTGGGGTTTGAAATGTTTGAAAATTCCCTGAAAAAGGCTTTTAGGACTCAGGTATTCGGCCTTGAATTCTGGATTTGGAAATCCGGATTTGATATAGATTTTGGGTTTGAATATCTGGATTTGAATCATCTCAATCATTCATGATCATTCGGAGTGATCATAAGTGTTTGGAAATGATTTGAACTAGATCAAAGGCAGGATCAAGATTTGAACTAGAGTTTGAATCCTGGACTTGGCTGAAGTCTGGGTTTTGATTGAGGTCTGAACTGAATCAAGGTTTAGATTGACTTAGGTTCAGGATTGGTTTGAAGTCCGGATTAGGCTCTAATGACCTCATATAAAAATGAGGTCAACAATCATACACCGCTCAAGAATGATCAAGGCACAAGTTTGGGTAGAAAAGGATGTTTTTTGAAAGAGTCTGTAATTTTAATTTCTTTTATTTTATATTTCTTGAGTCTGATCATGTATGAGTGTATGCTAAATTGGCGACCATGCACACACACACAGGGGAGTGAGAAAAGTGAGTTAAAATTTTTACGATTCAGATCGTATTGCATGATCAACTATACAAAAAATTAGTTTTTATGGCTAATTTTATAATTAATACTTATGAACTAATCATACTGTATGATGTAGATCATATTGTACGATTCATTTCTATGAGAAAACCCTAGCCGCCAGATGATTTAAGTATTTTAAAATTTAATTTTTGAACTAATCATATTGTATGATCTCAATTGTACTGTACGATATTTAAAATCTTACTTAAATTAATCCCTATGATTAATCAATTAAATCAATGTTTAATAAATATAGCTAATCATACTGTACGATATAGATTATATTATATGATTAACAGAGATAAAATCTTATCGTACCAGATATCATACTGGATGAAATCTTGATATTTGAAACTAATCATATAATATAACGTTAATCATACTGGATGAACCATTGACATTTGAACTAAAAATACAGTACGATGTAAATCATACTAGATGATTGACAGAGATAAATTTCAATCATCCCGACGATCGTTCTGTACAAACAGAAGAAAATTAAACTAATCATACTGTAGGAATATCCGATCGTACTGTACGATAAGTGCACAAAAATTGAACAGTTTATTTGAATGACTATTCCATCATACTGGACAAACCTTATTTTGAACTAATTATACTGTACGAACCCAGATCGTACTCTATAAATAGTGATAGCTTAGTTAAAAACTTAGGATTTTTTGAAGCCTTGTACTTAAGCAATTCAAACTTATCTCCAAAAAAGGTGCTTTTGAGTGTTGGTGGAACACTGAGGGAGAATTCTTTAGAGAGCACTTAGGCTTGGAGTGGGAGAAGGCGAGGTTGCGTGAGGGAGAAGGAGTGTAAGGGGTTTTCACACGGTTGCTCCAGGTAAGCTTGCACCTTGCTTGCTTTAGTAGCCTTGGTGAGTTCATGGAGTTGCTCTTGGGAGAGAAGCTTCAAGGTCAAGGGTTGTTGATTCTTTGCCTTCATTAGGAGGGTGAAAAAAGATCAAAGGTTCTCTGCTATCACTAAGAGGGTGAGAAAGATTTCAAAGGTTCCTTGTCGTCACCAGTAGGGTGACATAGTTTTCAGTTTTCCATCGCATCGGGGTTGGTAGAAGTGATTTGTAAGGGCTTCTCCACCTTATTGTGGGGGCTTAAGGAAGTCACTATAGTGTTAGTGCAATACCTGAAGAGGAGGACTTCAAGGAGTGGACGTAGGTCAAGATTGATCGAACCATTATACAACTTTGGTGTGTTCTTTCTGATTTTTTTGTACTCCTTAATTTTCTACGTTTTTAATTTCTTGCATGAATTTAAATTTCATTATAAACTGTAGTTAAAGTATTATTCTTTCTTAGTTAGATTTAATTTGTGTTAGAAAAGAAAATTAAAAAAAATATTTTTCTTGATTTATTTGTGTTACAGAACTTTGAAAAAGAAAATCAAGTTTTTAATTTACTTTCACTTGTGTTAGTCACTTGACTAGATTTTTTCATAAATTGTGATATTGGTTAAAAAAAAAAAGAAGTTTTTAAGTATTTTTAAAACCCCTCTTGTTGCGCCTAGAGATAGTTCAACGAGGTCTTACAACCTCCCCTAAACTTTCAAGTAGTATCAGAGAGGGTGTTGGAATTTGCAATTTTAAAATCTCCAAGTAAAGATCTTTTGATGCATTTTTGTAGTAGAAATACAACAGAGGGTTATTCTATAACCCGTTCACCTCTGTTTGAAAATATTCTATTTGATTTCTAGAAAGTTTGTTAAGTCTATATTTCTGCAATCTATTGATTTTAGAATTTGTCATATAATTCAAACTGGTTATTCACTTCCATCACATATAGTTAATGGAGTCAAAATGGATGTCCCATTTATTGAATGGAGTAATGAGGATAGAGAGCTTGTTGAATTAAATATAAAATGCTTGAATTATTTTTTTCTGTGTATTGAAATCTGAGAATTGTATGAGAGTGTCTACATATACTATAAGTAAGGAGATATGGGATAGATTGTATATCACATATGAGGGTACTAGTGAAGTCAAATAATCCTGGTTAAACATTTTATTGCATGAATATGAACTATTTTGCATGAAACCTAGCGAGATAATTTCTAAAATATACATTAGATTCACTCAGATAGTGACATTCCTGCATACTTTAGGTAGAGAACAATCCAATTCTGAAAAGGTAAATAAAATTCTATGTTGCCTACCTAGTGCTTATAATGCTAAGGTCACTATAATTTTTGAATCTAAAGATCTGAATGTATGTTATATTGATAACTTGCTTGGCTCACTCATTGCCTATAAACAAGGCATGAGTCAGAGATTACCTGATGCAGGTGATAGGAAAAATGAGAAAATTGTGGCTTTGAAAGATAATGACTTAGAAAGTAATATCTTTGTAGTTGAGGAGGATGATGACATTACACTGATGATTTGATAGTTTAAAAACTTTCTGAAAAGAAAGAAGAAGCATCATCAGTAATGGAATAAAGATAAAAATAGTAAAAATTTTAAAGTGCCATTTGACATAATTTATTTTGAATGCAGGAAACCATGCCACTTGCGAATTTATTGCCCCAATTTGATAACTCACCTGGTCAAGGAGAAGGGTGAAGAGAATGAAAAGTTTAAAAAGGGGAAGTAAAGAACACAAAAGGCTTTTTGGGCTGACTCCGCCTCAGAATCATCTAAACAGGAAGCAGAGGAGGTACTAATCTGTGTCTCATGGCTAATGATAGTCTTGATCAGTTAGATCAAGATGAGATTATCAGACCTTTTTATTGTATCTAAAAAAATTCATGATTCATATAGGAAGTTCAAGAATATGTATGCTAGCTTGAACACTAATTTTTTCACTTTACAAAAATAGTATGGTAGCCTGAGAGTTGAATATTTTGCTCTAGATAGAAATCACATGTCTTTACTCGATGAGTTTGATGCATTAAATAAGAGGCATGTTGACCTAACTAATGTACATTAATCTTTGAAATCAAAGCATCTTGAGTTAGAAGATTCATACAATAGTTAGAAGCATTTACAACTGAATAAGATCATAATGAGCATGCATTAAAAATGGAAGTTATAAGCTTTGAAAGTGCAAATAAGTTCCTAAAAGTCAAAGTCCATGCACTTCAACATAATAAACCACCACCTACATTAACATAATGATATAACCCCATATCACTATATGTATCACATACTACTAGGAAGAGGCATAACCCCCAACATAAACAAGTAAATCCATTTCCTAGGGTTAGGTGTCATTCTTGTGGCATGCTAAGTCACATAGCTCGCACTTGTATAATACACCGTATGATACATTTAGTGTGGAGGCCTAAATCACTTGCACCATAGCATAGCACACATGCAAGTCATTCATTAAAACATAATATATAACCCAAACTCACTTGGGTTCCCAAATCTAACCATTGATTGACTTTATAGGAGTGCTCTCATAAAAGGCCTAGTGAGAGCATGTGGTCCCTGGATAGCGGATGCTCAAGGCACACGACTGAAGATATGAAGCAGTTCATCATGTTGGAGGCCAGGTCAGAAGGCAAGGTAACACTTGGAGATAACACCACCAGGAAAGTGGTGAGCTCAAATATAATTGGAAACTCAAAGAATTTTATCTTTGAGAATATTTTACTTATAAATGGTTTAAAGCATAATCTACTTAGCATTATTCAGTTATGTGATAAAGGATTTGACATTAAATTTTTATCCATAAAGTGCATTATTAGTTTGAATGACAAATTTATTTTAGAAGAAAAAAGAATTAATAATATTTATATGCTTGATTTGAATTGCATTGAATACTATAATTCTTTGTGTTTGAAAACCACTGTTGATGAATCTTGGCTATGACATAGGAGACTATGTCATGCAAGCATGAAGACCCTTATAAAGATTACCCAAAAAGACTTAGTTAGAGGCATATCCAAGGTAGATTTCACTAAGGACAACCTCGATGATGCCTTCCAACTAGGAAAGAAAAGTAAGTCTTCATTTCATTCAATTAAGGACATCATCATCTCTAGCTTACTAGAAATTCTTCATATAGATATGTTTGGACCCCTTAGTACAGCCAGCCTAGGAGGAAAACCATATAGATTTGTGATTATTGATGATTACTCTAGATTCACCTAGGTTAGATTCCTAACACAAAAGAAAAAAAAATCTTTTGAAGAATTTAGAACCTTCTTCACCTGGATATAGAGGAAATTAGGATGTGAGATCTCAAGAATTCATAGTGATCATGGTGGAAAGTTTAAAAATGATAATTTTGAATCCTTTTGTCAGGAGGTAGGGATAGAGCATAACATTTCTTTCCCTAGGACCCCTTAGCAGAATGGAATAACTGAAAGGAATAATAAAACTTTAGTAGAAGCTACTAGGACCATATTAGCTTAATATTCTCTTTCTAGATACTTTTGGGCAGAAGCAATAAATACTGCTTATTATGTGTTGCATAGGATCAATGTTAAATCCAAGTTAAATAAGACACCCTATGAGCTCCTTAATGGTAAGACACCCAACTTTTTTCACTTGCATGTCTTTGGTTGTAAATGCTTTATCCTGATTAATGGAAAATCACCTCTAGGAAAGTTTGATTCCAAATTTGATGAACGAGTCTTTATAGGATATTTATCTATAGGTAAAGCTTATAGGATCTTTAATAAGAGGACCTTAGTAGTAGAAGAGTCTACCCATGTCATATTTGATGAATCAGAAAAATCTTTTTAGCCTAGGTTAGAAGAAGAGGAAGAAGTAGAGATCACCTAAGGGGTAAAATCTATTGACCTAGGAGATATAGTAAAACCTCCAAAGCTTTTGCCTAGAGATTGGAGATACTCATCTAGTCACCCTAGAGAACTCATCCTAGGAGATCCATCTATAGATGTTAGAACTAGGCATATAATTAGAAAGGATGTTAGTCATTCTGCATTCATCTCCATGGTAGAACCCACCAACATAGATCAAGTCCTAGTCGATAAATTCTGGATCCTAACTATGCAAGAAGAATTAAATTAATTTGTTAGGAATGATATATGAGAACTAGTCAGCAAACCTAAGGACTAGAGTGTTATAGGAACTAAGTGAGTTTTCAAGTATAAAATGAATGACTCTAGTATATTGATTAGATATAAGGATAGATTAATAGCTAAGAGGTACAATCAGATTGAAGGAATTAATTTTGAGGAGTCCTTTGCCCCTGTAGCTAGGTTAGAAACTATTAGAGTACTATTAGCCTTTGCTTACTTTAGAGGATTCAAGTTATATCAGATGGATGTTAAGAGTGCCTTTCTAAATGAGGTGATTAAGGAAGATGTATATATTGAGCAACCCCTAGATTTTGAGAATTCTTAATTTCTCAATCATGTATTTAAATTAAAAAAGATATTATATGGATTGAAGCAAGCACCTAGAGCTTGGTATGAGAGGCTGAGTATATTCCTCGTAGATAGAGCCTTTGCTAAGGGTAGTGTAGACACCACCCTATTCTTTAAAAACGTAGGAGAAAATCTACTCATTGTTCAAATTTATGTTGATGATAAACTTTTTGGATCCATAAATACAAATTATTGTGATGAATTTTTAAAAATAGTGAGTGAGCAGTTTGAGATGAGTTTAATGGAAGAGCTTACATATTTCTTAAATTTTGTGTGAAGAAAATGGATGATGGAACCTTCCTTATCCAATGAAAATATATCAAAGATATCCTTAACAAATATGAGATGGATAATGCTAAGGTAATCAATACTCCCATGAGCTTTACCATTCAATTAAATAAGGATCACAATGGAAAACCAATTGATCAGAAGAAATATAGAGGGATAATATGGTCACTTCTTTATTTGACTGCCAATATATTTGATATCATATTTAATGTATGTCTCTGTGTTAAATTTTAGGCTAATCCTAAAGAATCCCATATGATTGCTATTAGTGAATCCTTAGATACCTATTAAACACCCAAAACTTAGGTATCTTGTATCCTAGAGATAACTCATCCTTTGAAATCATAGGATATTCAGACTCTGACTTTACAGGATGTAGGGTAGATAGAAAATGTATCATAAAAACTTGACAATTCATAGACTAATCATTAGTTTCTTGGTCTAATAGAAAATAGAATTCAGTAGCCCTATCCACCATTGAGGCAGAATACATTACTGTAGGAAGCTGTGTTGGTCAAGTCTTATGGTTGAAGCAATTAATCTTAGATCTTGGACTACTTGTAAGCACCTATCCCATTATATGTGATAACACTAGTGCCATTTGCCTTTTTAAAAATCCAATCCAACACTCCCGCACTAAGCATATAGATATTAAGCATCATTTTATTAGAGATCATGTAGCCAAGGGACATATAAAACTGCATCATATAGCTACTGAAGATCAATTGTCAGACATCTTTACCAACCCCTTGCCTATGACACCTTTAGCACCTTGAGGATTATATTAGGTGTTATAGACATTTATGCTTGATTTAGGATGATTTGAATTTCTCTATCATTTAAAATCAACCATTTTTATATGTGTTCTAATTTGTGTCACATTTTAAAATTTTGTGACTATTTGTTTATTAATATGTGTTTTCATTTTTTATTTATTTTGTTATTTTGCATTTGGTAGACGTTCCTTGATCTTCACACACATTTTATTTTAAATTAAAAAATTTTGAAAATTAAAATTTATTCACATCATACTGTACAATTCCCTTTGTACTATATGATCTACACATCCCTGCACAAATCGCCTTTAGTGAAATCAATAGTCTTGATCTGATTAATTATTGGTGACCATACCATATGAATACCTCTTTGTACTGTATGATTCACGTGTCAAAAGCCATCAGACAAAGTTAAAATGGCCAGTATGATATTAATTGACGTATTATACTGTATGAATACTTGTTCAACCTGTACGATCAATTTGGTTAAGAGTCGTACAGATGACTCCTCAAGACGAACACTTTTTCTTAAGATCATCCAATATGATACTGATAATACTATATGATTTGATCACTTTTTCCAACAAGTCATTCAGACGATTTAAATCTATATGATCGTATTGTATGATATCAAATTGTACTGTACGATCGGTTGTAAACTCTATAAATTGAAGGGATTTCTAAAGCTAAACTCATCCTATAATTCAAATATCCTCTTTCTTCTTGACTCAAACCTTTAATTGCTCAAATGGTCGGAGGTAGCAAGCGTGGTCATCTAACCCAAGGAAGTTATTCCTCTCATCACCCTATCAATGACCATTTTCAGTTCGTAAAAGATGAAGTAGCCTATTATTGGTTCAAAGGCTCTCGCATCACCCCATCTTGACTACTAAACCAATAAGCCCTAAACTATGAAGTGCTCAATCTTTTCTCATCCATCACTCCATAATTCTTGATTACCCTCACTTTTTTCCTTTAATTTTGACCTCATATATAATTTTTTTACAAACCTAAGGATTAGTGCCGCTGTTCCCATCATGCAATTTTATGTCTATAGGCGACCCATAGAAATAACAAAGGAAGACTTTGGTAAATATCTCAGCCTATCCATAGAAGGATCTCGACCCCAATTAATGGCTTCTAGGAGAGAATTTGATTGTAGTGCGATCAATTTAACCATTACAAATATTGCCCTAAATCAACATCAACCCCTGGTCCACTCTTTGAATCAAAATGCCCTTATTATCTAGCATGTTCTTAGAACCTTAATCATTCCTAAAGCTAGAGATCATGTAAATATTACCCCACTTATTTTCTTGGTTACCTACTTCATTATGTCTGAAATAAAATTTTATGAAGCTTAAATGATCATTGATTACATTCAAAATCTTACTCCCATTTGTCTTCCTTCCACGAGAAGGAAGCAAAATATTAGTCTTGGTCATGTCATTACCTACATCCTGGACAAAAAAATAAGCTTACCTATCCTAGTACCACTAATCATTTTCCCAATTTTCTACACTGATAGTTTTTTCTATATTCTTTTTTGTCATCACCGGGAGCATGAGCAAGAAGAAGAACCTGCTTTTGATGAGGAAGGGGGAGCTCGTCCTGCAGCAATACCTACACCGAAGCCTACATTAGCACTAGTGCCAGCACCTGCTCTAGCATATCGACCTTATCCCTATGAGGAGTTGATACAATATTTTGATCGATTGGAGTCTTGATTGGATAGCCATATTCAATAGCAGCATCAACAACACGAGGCGGACATGGCTTAGTTTGGCGAACAATTTTCATTTATTAAAAAGTATTTCCAGCCACCATCGCCACCACCACCACCACCACCTGATTAAAGGCCTTCCTACTTTTAGGATTTGTGTTTTGAGCTTTATATTTTTTATTTTTCTATGTTTTATAGTTTTTCCTATATTTCTGTTTGATACTCCTTTTTGCTGATGTCAAAAGGGGAGTAGTAGTTTAGTTGTATGTATATTTGTTCATCTTTATTATACAGTTATTTTGTGCATATTATATTTGCAGTGCACTTTTACTTTTGTATTTAGCATAAAAGTATTTTAAAAAAAATAAAAATAAAAAAATAAAAATTATCCTACTCATATTTTCAAATCTATCACTTAGTGAGGGAGAGATTAGGAGAAAAACATTAACTTACATTTTCAACAAAAAATATTTGCCATTATAAAAAGAGAGAGATTGTTGTAATCCAAGATCCCTAGCTTGTGATTTTGATGATAATAAATATTATTGATTAACTTTTTATTTCTTCTAGCATATTAATATTTCAGGCACATCATACACCGCTCAAGAATAATCAAGGAACAAGTTTGAATATAATAGGATATTTTTTTGAATGAATGTAATATCAAATTTTTTTATTTTATATTTCTTGAGTTTGGCCATGTAAGGGTGTATGCTAAATTGGTGACCACACACACACACAAGGGAGTGAGAAAGGTGAGTTGAAATTTTTTTGAACTAATCGTACCGTATGATTCAGATCATACTGTACGATCAACTATACAAAAACTCAATTTTTAATTTTTTAATTAATGCTTATGAACTAATCGTACTATATAATGTAGATCATACTGTATGGTTCATTTCTATCAGGAAACCCTTGCCGCTAGATGATTTAAGTAAGTTTTTTAAAATTAAAATTTTAAATTAATCGTACTATATGATATTTGAAATCTTACTTAAATAATACCCATGATTAGTCAATCAAATCAAAGTTTAATAAATATGGCCAATCATACTATATGATATAGATCATAATGTATAACTAACAGAGATAAAATTTGATCATCTCGGATATTGTACTGGACGAAAATTTAATTTTTTGAACTAATCATATAATACAATGTTAATCATACTGTCTAAACCCTTGGTATTTAAATTGAACATACAAAATGATGTAAATTATACTGGATGATTGACATAGATGATTTCTAATCATCCTAGTGATCATCCTGTAGGAACAGAAGGAAATTGAACTAGTCGTATCGTACGAACATCCGATTATACTGAATGATAAGTATATAAAAATTAAACCGTTCATCTGAATGACTGTTCTATCATACTGGATGAACTCCTATTTTGAACTAATCATATTGTACGAACCTAGGTCTTAATGTATAAACAATGGCAGAAACTTAAGGTTTTTTGAAGCCTTATACTTAAATAATTCTAACTTGTCTAAAAAAAGGTGCTTTTAGCTATTGAAGGAACTCTGAGGGAGAATTATTGAGAGAGCTCTTGGGCTTGGAGACGAGGTTGTTTGAGGGAGAAGGAGTGTGAGGGGTTTTCACACAGTTGCTCCAGGTAAGCTTGCATCTTGCTTTCTCCAGTGGCCTTGGTGAGTTCTTGGAGTTATTCTTGGGAGAGAAGCTTCAAGGTCAAGCGTTGTGGGTTCTTTACCTTCACCAAAAGGGTGAAAAAGGATCAAAGATTCTCTGCCATCATCAGGAGGGTGAGAAGAATTTCAAAGGTTTGTTGCCATCACTAGGAGGGTGACATAACTTTCGATTCTCCGCTGCACCTGGTTTGGTGGAAGTGATTTGTAAGGGCTTCTCCACCTTGTTGTGGGGGCTAAAGGAGAGTCACTATAGTGTTAGTGTAATACCTAGAGAGGAGGATTCCAGAGAGTGGACGTAGGTCAAGGTTGATCGAACCACTATAAAATTATAATGTGTTCTTTCTAATTTTTTTTTGCTCCTTTATTTTCTGTGTTTTTAATTTCTTACACGAATTTAAATTTAATTACAAACTATAGTTGAATTACTACTATTGCTTGGTTTGATTTAATTTGTGTTAGAAAAGAAAATAAAAAAATTATATATTTCTCTTGATTAATTTGTGATATAAAACTATGAAAAAGAAAATTAAGTTTTTAATTTGCTTCCGCTTGTGTTAGTCACTTGAATTAAATTTTTCATAAATTGTGATATTGGGTTAAAACAAAATTTTTTTGAGTATTTTTTAAAATAACCAATTCACCCCCCCTCTTGGTGCTCATAGGGATAGTTCAACGCGGTCTTACAACCTCCCCCGACCTTTCACCAAGAAAAAAAGTTATATATCTAAAGGTGTTCTGAACCTATGATAGTGAAAAAATTTATGTATGCAAAATATAGACTCTCTTACGTTTGATGTGAATCAGAGAAAATTTACTCCTAGTCTTTATCAAGCATACAAGAGTTTCAATCTTAATTTTAACTCAACTTTATTAATTCTATCTCCTTAGATTCCGAAACCTTTGCCATTATATGTCTATGCATGGTAAAATTTAGTTTCAATTCCCCTATTGTTCATCTATTTCTCCATCAAGACAATATATCACACTTGATTTTAAGTTAAAGCATGAATTACATAAAAATTTAATTAAGAGTGAGAGAATTGAAAGCAACATTGCAATTATTGCAGGAATTATAACCTACTTAAGCAACACATAATTTCTAACATATCATAAGTCTAGAACTAAAGATTTAGCCAGCGATGAATTGACAAGTACACAAAATAAATTCCATTAAATAACAAAAATAAGATATAAAAAGAATTTTAGTAAAGATGTCACTCATAAGCACTTTGATAATTGATTATAAACATTAACTACACAACGAATTGACTTCCTTTCCGTACTATATTAAGTGAAAATCATATTTATTTTTATCATCTTAAATTTCAATAAAAATGTGTGTTTCAATTGTTGTTGTGCAGGAATGCCTCAGGAAAAAGGCAAAAATTTATAAAATTAGAACCAACACCATAACGCTCCAAACGTTAGCAATGTTGCGCCTTCAACGCTTCGGTGTCGGAGCCATACATTGCCGCACTGAAGTCTAAAAAAAATGCATTTCATTCAGCATCCCAGCAGAATAATTTTCAGTGCCATAGCGTTATGAGCACCTCAATGCCACTAGAGGTACAACGTAATTCTTTGTGCTCTATCAGATTTGTAAATAATTCGTTGTTGTAGTGCCAACCTCTAGAGAGCCATAGCATTGAATGACAAATCAAGTGCTGCATGGTCCATCTTTTTATAGTGCCATGATGGAATAATTAAGTAAAGAAGTGTCACACTAGATCAACCAACAATCATGCTGGGTTAGCCAACAGTTATACTGAGTCAGCTTAACATCGCAGTGGAGCCAATTAATCAGTGCTGAAGTGCTTGTGTATATTTTAACACCACGGTGCCATCCTATCGAGCACCACGATGCTTGAGTCAGTTTATGTAAAAAATATAAATAATTTTTTGTGTTTTTTTTTTGTGAGAGAGATTAGGAGGATATTTTTCCTATTAATATAGATTTTAATACTTTGGCTAAGATGATCATTCAACCATCTCTATAAGAAAGGGATCAAGAAGCCTTTAAGCTGGATGCAGAGTATTTGAAGTTAATTGATCTAATTAGATTTGATAAGTAATTTGAACTATAAGTATTTGATTCTAGTCTTATTTTATGTAAGAACAGATTATGGGTTCCTAGTTCTAGAAATTTGAGATCAGTTATTTTGTATAAGGCACATTATTCAGGTTACATGTTTCATCCAGGAAGCGATAAAATGTATAATGATTTGAATGGTATATTCTAGTGGCCCAAATTGAAAAAGGATGTAGCATATTTTATTTCTAAATATGATGGCTGTCATTTAGTGAAAGAAGAACATTAATGATTAGGAGGTTTTTTGCACCTATTATCTATTCCAAAGTAGAAATAGGAAGAGGTGACAATGGATTTTGCTATGATTTTTCCCAAGTGGAGATAAAGACATGATGCCATTTAGGTTATAGTGGATATTCTAATAAAGTCTGCTCATTTTATTATGATAAGACAATTTAATTTAATGAATAGATACACAAAGGTATACATGTATGAGATTATTCAATTACATGGGATACCGAAGGTAATTATTTCTAACAGAGATGGAAGGTTCACCTCTAGATAGTGGAGGGATACTCAACAAGGTCTGGATACTAAATTACATTTTAATATGACTTTTCATTTGTAGACTGATGGATAGTCTAAGAGGGTTATTTGAGGTATTGGAAGATCTTGTTTGATTGTGTATTCTAGATTTTGGTGATAGTTGAGAAGATCATATTCCTCTAATCGAATTTGGTTTTAATAACTTTCAATCAAGCATATATATGGCCCCATATGAAGCTTTGTATGGTAGAAAATATAAGACCGCTCTATCTTGGATAGAGGTGGGTGAAAGGAATCTCATTGAGCCATTTTTGTTTGATGATGCTACTGAAAAGATTCATTTGATCAAGAATATGTTAAAAGTTATATAGGGGGAAAATATTATTTTAATGCTAAGCACCAAACTATGAAGTTTTAGGTTGGAGACTTTGTATAAGTGAAAATCAAGTCAATAAAAGACATCAGTAGATTTGGCAAAGAAGGAAAGTTGAGTACAAGGTACGTTGGACCTTTTAAAGTTATTGAAAGAATTAGAAAGTCTTCCTAAAGGTTATAATTACGAGATTATACGTTTGAGATTCTTAATGTATTTAATGTATCACTTCTGAGAAAGTGGGTATTTGATTCCTAGAATCGTAGATACATCCCAATTTGAGTTACTAAGAGGAACCAAAGAGAATTATTGCATAAGATGTTAGGAGGCTAAGAAACAAATATATTCCAATGGTTAAAAATTAATGGAAGAATAAAATTGAAGGAGAAGATACTTAAAAGAATGAATACGAGATAAAGGAGTTGTATCCTGATCTATTTTAATGGTTTGAGTTTAGAAATGTCTAGGATAATATTTTTCTAAGGAGAGGATAATTGTGATACTTCCAGGATTAGAGTTCCGTTCAGCCCATTTTGACCCAACTATATTTATGATAAAATGTTAAATTTTTATATCTGAAGTCTTTTGCATGTGTTAGGGATTGTTCTGTGTGCATGTGAGAGTCTGCATGTATTTTGTCGTGGGTCTCAAGGGTTTGTTTGCATGTTCTAAAGATATGAAATTGTCCCCCTGGGGTGCTGCAGCCTTGGAGAAGTTGGCTTGCTAGCACTAAGCTTTCTAGAATTTTAGAAAATTAACTAGTACAATAGCACTAGGTTTGGCATCGCGGTACTATAGGCTCCCAGAGGGAGCACTAGCATGACTGGGCACCTTGGCGCTTAGCCTGAATTCTTTATCTAAATATCAATTTTCACTAATTTAAACTCATTTCTCACTCAAGGCATCCGGATACAGAGAGATAGAGAAAGAGATTTATAGAGAGAAAGTCCATTTTGGGTAACTTTGGTTCATTTTTAACTGTTAGCCCAATTCTATAAGTTGCTCGGATCGAGGTAGGTGAAATTTTGCCTATGTTAATTTTCAAAAAAAAAAAATAAAAGTGTTGAAATTTTTCTGATTTAAATTATAATTCCATTAGCAAAAAGTGGGGATAGCTTTTTATGTGGAAAACTTTCACTACGTCACTTTCTATATGTTACATAAATAATTATTCTAGACATTTAGGTATTTTCTTAAAATTTTACACTAGAGATTTTGAAATTTATGCTATTTTAATTGATTACAAAATAATTCTGATAATAAAAATAATGCTGTAGTATGATTAAAGCTTCAGATAATGTTCTGAACAATTTTTGATAATTTGGCTATATTTTGAAATAGTACATTTTTGCTCAGTATATTTAGCTGCTTGTCACTGTAGTATTTTGTGAAATTCTGTAATGAGTTTATTTATGTTTCAATTACTATAGTGCAATGAATTATGTGCTTAATTGGTTGAAATGTGTAATTCTGATTAGTTTTGGGGTGGAAGGAGGAAGTTTTATTCTAGTACTAAATGCACATTTTGGTGTCAATGACATATTCTGGTGCTATTTGCACTTTTTATTCTCAAAATTCTATGAATTCTGTCTATATGTTGGGAGGCATGAATATTAGAATTCTCTGAATTTTCTTTTTCAAGAGGCATAAGGGTCAAAATTCTCTAAATTCTATATGATATAAAGTGCACATTTATTTTTTTCCAAGCACCATTATTTGAATTCGTGATACTATAATTACTATTGTGCTTAGTACATTAATTTATTATATGTTAATTAAATGCTTAATAATGTTTTCATTTAAAAATTTAGATTGGTAAATATGGCCTACTGAGTTGTGTTAGCTCATTGTTGTTTAGCATACTATTTTTAGGATTTAAGAGGGGGAATGGGCTAGTTGAGTAGCAGTATCAGGATCTGATTTGAGTTTGTAAAGGTATTTCTTTCTTTCAATTTTTGTATTGTTATGGATAATTTTTATCATTATATTTTGTATATCAATCTATAGCCATACTGTGTAGTTGTATATGTATTTTGATGATTAATGAAAAAAATATTTTGTGGATGAGTTTATTTTTAGTGTACTATCTATTCTTAGTAGCTCTGTATTTATTATTATTTTAGAGTTAAAATTAGATGTAAATTCTAAATAATTCCAAAACTTAGATCCTGGGATTCACCTATTGCAAACCAACATGATAGGACCTTACTAGTCTAGGGGGTCTTATCAAGTTGGGTTGTGACATTCTCCACCAAATTACTATTCTAATAGGAATCAATTCATTATGCTTATTGGACACTATAGTTATACCTCCTTTCGTTGGGACATAGTAGATAAGACTCACCTAGGCACTATCAGAGAATGGGTAAATGATTCCTTTACTAGCTACTTATGTATCTCATTCTTCACCTCTTTTTTCATGGTGCAGTTCAATCTCCTTTGGGGATTAGCTTTTGGAAGTGAATTTTCTTCCATTAGAATCTTGTGCATGCATAAGGATAGACTAACTCTCTTAATGTCCACAATTATCCAACCAAAAGCTCTCTTATGCGCATTAAGAACCCTAATTAACTTGCCTTCTTGTTCTTCACCTAACTCCAAAAAAATGATAATAGGCAAGGTTAATTTCTCTCTTAAGATGGCATACTTGAGATAGATAGGTAAGATATTCAACTCTAGATTGGGCGCCTCCACAACAGTTGATTTAAATAACCTACCTATGGATGATCCAACACCTCAAACTTCTCCCTAAACATCATAGGGGTTTCACTAATCATTTGGATTGACTCTCCATCCCCCTCATTAATATCATCATCACTCCAAGAAATATCTAACAAACTATCACTCAAAATATCCTCCACACACTCTTCCACACAAGCTTAAACCAAGCCCACTTTAAGACAATCCTCATTCTTATCTCTAAGAAATTTTATTGACTTCAAGACATTAATAGTAACCTCATAATCCTGAAGTCTCATTGTCAATTCTCACTTCTAGATATTGATTATGGACCTACCAAATATAGAAAAAGTCTTCCTAAAATGATAAGTATCTCTCTGTCCTCATCCATATCCAAAGTAATAAAGTCCATAGGGAAGATGAATTTATCAACAATATCCCACACATCTTGTACTACCCCCTTTGGATAAGTGAAAGATCAGTATATTAATTAAATGGTAACAGTGGTGGGCTGAACCTCTGATAAGTCAAGTATTTTGAAAATGGACCAAGGCATTAAGTTTATGCTAGCTCCTAAGCCACACAACACTCTCCCATAGAATTTGTCTCCAATGACCATAAGACTGGTAAAGTTACCAGAGTCCTTAAGCTTTTTAGGGAGTTCTTCTGCAAAATGGCAGTACACTCCTCAGTCATGGCCATGATATCAAATTCACCTTCTCTTCTTATTTAGGATATCCTTCATGAACTTGGTGTATGCAGGCATCTATTCTAAGGCTTCTACAATTGGGTTGTTAATGGTTAATTTCTTGAAAACCTCCAAAAATCTTGAGAACTGCCTATCCAAATTACTGATGATGGTGGTTCCAAGCTCCTTGATTATAATTCCATTGATTACCCACATTATTATTATGATTATTATATTATAAATTTGGGCGGTTTCTCCAACTGGGATTGCAGGTGTTCAAGTAGGGGTTGTTTTTTCTATTAATGGAATTTAAAGTCTCTACCCCTGAGGCATTAGGATCACTAGATGGAGCAAAGAGATTCTCTTCTATAGGCATGGATGGTCCTGGGGATGAACTAATACCAATGTTGTCCAACTTCCTATAAACAATTGCTACTTAAGTTGTCAGGATATATAAGGCATTAGACTCATAAACATTGGCTACTTTTCTAGGATTCACTATATCTGAGGGCCATTAAAAGTTATGGGTGGCCATCTCCTCTATTAAAGTATAAACTTCAATAAAGGGTTTGGACATCAATGATCCTCCAACGGCTGCATCTATAACTAGCCTTAGAGATTCTACCAATCTATTATAAAAATTCTTGATAATCAATCAATTGGGCAAGGCATGATGGGGATATTTTCTAAGCAACTCTTTGAATCTTTCCCAAGCTTCATAAATCAACTATCCATCTAATTGGGTGAATGAATTAATGTCATTCCAAAGCTTTACGATTTTTGATGGAGGGAAATATTTAGCTAGGAACTTGTGAACCAGATCATTCCATATGGTAATGGAGCTAAGGGGTAATGAGTTCAACCACATCTTAGCCTTATCTCTTAGAGAAAAAGAAAATAATTAAAGTATAATGGCATTATCAGAGATTTCGTTATACTTTAATGTAGTATAGACCTCCAAAGAACTATCTATATATAGGTTGGGATCCTCTACAGGAGTTCCCCCAAATTATAAATTTTGGACCATTTAGATGAATGTCAGGCCCATGGATGTCAGGCCCATGGATCCCAACCTATATCGAAGTTGTTAGCTTGAATGTCAGGCCCATGGATGCTTTGCTAAATACCCTCTACCATGGGATCACATACTCTCTAAGGGATCTAGGCGGGTCATTCTCTTGATTAGGTTCAACCTTCTCTAAAGCTTATTATTTTTTTAATTTTCTAAGTTTTGTAAGGGTTCTTTCTATTTCTTGATCAAATAATAATTCTCCCTAACTGGTTCTATAATACATGTAGCATCACAAACACCAAATGCAATATACAACAAAGTAAATACAAGTTATTCAACCAAATAAAAAATTCAGAAATAAATAAGTAAACACCAATACAAAATCAAATAAATAAGAGAAAATGATAAGATCAAATCAATAATCCCTTCAACAATATAGAGTAAATAAAAGGATAAGTAACCAGAGTTCTCCGGTAACAATGCTAAAAACTTGACAGACCTTTTTCTTCCAATAAAATATACTAAGGTTTTGAATTACACAAAGACTAAATTTATGCAAGTGTATGTGCTGCTCAACTAATAAAGAGGTGAGTTAAGTATCATTCCCATGAGTACATGTTTTATCCCTAGTTTACCTTAGTATTGTCTATATGATTCACAAGATTTATCTTACCAACTAAATTCAAAAGAGTGTTGCCTAAAGCTTTCTACTACAAGTGATGGTGAAAAATTCACGTATGCAAAAGTTAGACTCTCTTAAGTTTGTTGTGAATCAAAGCAAATTCACTCCTAGTCTCTACCGAGCATGCAAGAGTTTCAAGTTATGTATTCACTAAACTTCATTAATTCTATCTCTTTAGATTCCTAATCCTTAGCCATCATATATCTATGCATAGTAAAATTTAGTTTTAATTCCTCCTAATTATTCCTTTACTCCTCCGTTGAGATAATATATCACACTTGATTTTAGGTTAAAGCACACCTATGCAAAAATAAATTAAGAGCAGTGGAATTGAAAACAACATTCAGATTTGCAGGAATTAGAGTCTACTTATGCAACACATAATTTATAACACATCACAAGTCCATAGATAAAGAATTAGCTAGCCATGAATTGACAAGTATGCAAAATAAGTTCCATTGAATAACAAAAATAAGATAAAAAAGGAGTTTTAGTAAAGATGTCGGCCGAAAGTGCTTTGATAATTGATTATATACACTAACTGTACAACAAATTGACTTCCTTTCCATACTCCCACTCATTCACTCTCCATTTACACTCTAAACACTATTTTGTACAAGAAAAAATAAGGCCCTCCCCCTCAAGTTCAACCAAAAAATAATTTATATTTAACACAAAACTAACTCTAGTGTCGCTGCCTTAAAAAGGGTGGCATTGCAGTGCTACTGAATTGAACTAGTGTTGAGGTGCTCATGGATCTCTTTGCCATGACACTGGGAATGAATCAACGTGTGGTTTTACCAGGTAACCGACTCAACTGATGTACTATGATGTTAGGGCAATTTAACACCACGGCTCCATCACCAACGCTACGACATTATAGACTCCTTGGCGATGCGATGCCCGTATGGTGCTACAACAATGTTCTCTTTATCATTTTATGGAAAATTAGGGGTGGGGCCCTTGAATGCTGAATTAAATTATAAATTTTTAGAGCTTAGGGCACAGTGTTTCTTTTCCTTGGCACCGTGATGCTTAATGATTTGGTGTTGCAGTGCTGGCAACTTTTCCATACTTGTAGCCCTTTTTATAGAATATCCTGCACAACAAAGATTGTTAGAGGTCTTTTCACAGTAAAATATATACCAAAATGATAACACTAATTTCCATTAACATTGAGAAGGGAGTGTTGCAGCACTGAGCTCTTTATTTGGGAGCATCTAGAATATTTGAGGGAGTGATGTGGCACTAGGAAGAGTGGTGCCTTTGTACTGGACCAAGAATAAGGTGTATATATCAAGCACTGGTTAGGATCCCAATACACTATTTTTGAATTAAATTTTGATGTTTGTATGAACAGATTTGGAGTAAAATGTTATTTTCTTAAGTTTAAGAAATTTTCCACAATGTGAGTTTTGTTATGTTGTGAAATTACCCATCCTAATCATTTTGAAAATAGAAAAGCAATTTTTTTGGTTGCTTTTATTTGTGTAGATTATTAAGTATTTTCTAATAAATGTGATAATTTAGACCCTAAATACTTTAAAATGATGCTTGACACATTCTCTATGAAAATCTTTTGAATGATAAATATTGAGTATGTGTACAAATTATACATGTGCTAGTCTCTAAAATATTATGCATGTGTCAATTCATTACATTCATGTTCATGTCCAATGTTATGTATATATGTTATTTTTTTTTTAAATGTATGTGCATATCATGTTCATATGATGAAAGTTCTAATGTGGGAGAAGTTCAAGTGCACTACAAGTTATGTTCTATGGGTTCTAAATTTTGTTATGGTATGATCTATTATATTATATTTCTATTTTTGGTCCTGTCTACCCTGTACAGGTGTGGGAGGATCAAGGGAGTGGTAAGTGATAAGTGTAAATAATGTGTTATTTTATATGTTATATTTTTTTAATAAAAATATATTATTTTAGTTGTATTGTGTAGAAAAAATACAGAAAATGTATAAAATTCTAAGTTTCATATAGAGCCATAGCGTTAGAACAAATAACGCCGCAACGCCATCAAAGACACTGACGGAGCGCTAGAATATCAGAATTACAGTGCCGACTTCTCTTTGAGCAGCTCCATAGTAGTCAAATATCAACTTCCCAGCATCAAGTTCTCTGTTGGCCAGCTCCACTGCATCATAATACATAATGCCTCGGTGCCCAAATTCCCTCTCAGTGCCGCAACATCTGAAAGTTAGCAACACCGCGACATAGTAGTTATAACTTCCCAAGGACACGATCTATCAGTAAAGCGATGTGACTATTTACCAAGTAATTGATCCACGTCATTAAGCGCCTTGGCAACATCAAAAAAATAGCGCATCAGCATTAGTTCATTTATTGGGCGCTGCATCATCGATCTTTATAGTGAGCACATCTTTCTCGTGGGATCGATACTCTACTTTATCACTATATTACTTAATTCGGTACGTATACTTGCGTATATTAAGTGAGAATTTTATAATTTTTATATATCAAAGAAAATCTAAACATTGCTAGGGATTGATATAGCCCTAATTCATTTCATAATTATATAGGTTACTCCACCGCCCCCATCAATAAGTGAAAGTGGAGTTATAAAGAGGAATTAAGCTAAGTCTTCTACATATGCCATGAGCAGGTGAGTTGACTTTGATAGGCATAAGTGAAAGTGAAGATATAAGTAGGCATTAGGACATGCACATATCATATTGCATATATTGTACAACTAAGTTAATAAGTAATGTGTAGTGACACTTCTGTTTAAAGTTCATATTTCTGATATTCATAAGTATAAGTGCAAGGGACACCTAAATTTATTCAAGTTCATGTTTCTGATATATATACAAGTTTAAGGAAAGGAAGTATCACCTTTTTTGATAAAGTTAAATAGTAGAGTATGAATAGGTACACAGTTAATGTGTTGGACTGCTAAAATTAACTTTTGTTATATTTTAAAACTGTTCTTTAAATAATTTATGAAACCTTTTATTTGAGTAATTGCAAATGTGGATTTCAATTTTTGTAATAGTATTTGGGAGAGCCCACTGAACAAGTAGTTGCTTACTCTATATGTTTCATGCTATTTCAGGAAAGAGGAAAGTTCTTGCTGAGTATGAGTCAATAAGATTGAGTTTACTAGGAGCTAGTTCAACTGAGAGACATTTTTTATAGTCCAGTCTTTTATATTTTGATGTGTAGATCAATTTGTCTTGGATTATTTATATATAATTCTTTTAAAATAAAATTTGGATGGATGTTTATCTTATTTAATACTTTTGGATTACTTAGTTAGCTTTGGTATGTTTTATATTGAAGAAAATTTATGTAGGTTCAAGTTTTAATTCTTCTATTAGATTCTGAGGCATGACAGATTAGTGTTAGAGCAATGGTTTGTGCAAATTAAATTTAAAATATAAATTAAATTTAAATTTTAAATGAACTAAATGACTTAAATCCTATATTTAACTGCTAAAAGAGTTTCACAGAATTTAATCTTTAACTTTCCAAATAGTTTTTAGGATTTAACACACTCAGATTTGCTAGAATTTACAGGATTTACTAAATCTAAAGTTAAATATAGGGGTGTCAATTTCGGGTCACAGGTCTGGTTCAGGTCGAACCTGGAACTGACCCGGCACTATTCGGATTCGGGTTAACCCGACCTGACCCGTAAACGGGTTCGGCGCCTTTGTCACTGTTCGACTTCGCTCCTTAACGACGTTCTATTCCCGTCGGATCAGAAGTTGCAACATTTTGATCTGAAGCACCGAGGCAATGTCGGGTGTTCGCTCGCAGCCTCACCGGCGGCCCGACGCCTTCGTTGCTGTTCTACTTTGCTCCTTGGACGGCGTTCTCTTCCCATCAGATCGGAATTTACAACAGTTTGATCGGAAACACCAAAGCAATGACGGGAGTTTGCTCGCATCCTCGCTGGCGGCCCGGTGCCTTCGTTGCTGTTCGACTTCGCTCCTTGGACGACGTTCTCTTCCCGTCGGATCCGAAGTTACAACATTTTGATCGGAAGCAACGACGGGAGTTCGCTCGCGGTGAAGAACTTTCCATTCCGACGGCACCTTCGTTGCTGCTCGACTTCGCTCCTAAGCTCCTTGGACGATGTTCCCTTCCGGTCGGATTGGAAGTTAACATTTTGATCGGAAGTAAAGCAACGAGCCAACGACGAGAAGCAAAGCAATGATGGGTTTTTCCGGGTCATTCCGGGTCATTCCCGGGTTTTCAGGTCAACCCGAACCCGACCCAATTTTGCAACGGGTTTTCCAAACCCGAATCCGAACTCGACACTCTTCAGGTTCGAGTCAACCCAAACCCGAAATTTTCGGATCAGATTCGGGTCGAATTTTTGGGTCGGGTCTAATATTGACACCCCTGGTTAAATCCTACTTGTTGCCAAACAGCCCCTAAACCATCGCCGGCGAAAATGCTTTTGGTTGGCGACGACCGGCGATCGGCGGACAACGCCAAGTTTAATCTCAATGGTCGTTCGAATCCGCCGTGGCCGTTCATGCTCCTCGGTGGCAGCAGCAGCATTCGATTTTACTAAACCAGCTCTAATATTTCCTTCTCAAAGCTCCAACTTTATCCAACTTATCCATTCCTGTAAAAAGATCGAATCTTTCCTACAAATCCACGCCCAACTCTTCACTCGAGGAATCGAATCCAATGATTCCCTCCGCACATTGCTCGTGAATTCCTATTCATCTTTCTGTAGATCTGATTTCTCACTCTCCATCTTCAATTCCACCCCAAACCCATCAATCGTTCTATGGAACTCCATGATCAGAGCTTATACGAGAAGCGGAGAGCATGAAGAGGCGATCCGACTCTATCATATTATGTTGCAGCGTGGCATCGAACCTGATAAGTATACCTTCACGTTTGTGCTCAAAGCCTGCTCTGAAAGTCTTGATTCGAGAACTGGCATTTTGATTCACGAAGAGATCGCGAGGAGGAAGCTAGAGGAGGATGCCTATATCGGCACGACTTTATTGGATATGTATTGCAGGCTTGGGATGGTTGGCGCCGCGTCTCAGTTGTTTGATTCAATGCCTAACTGCGATGTTGTTTCACTGAACGTTATGATTTCTGGGTTCAACCAGAATAAACAATCGCATCAAGCTTTGGCTCTTTTCAGGAAGATGCTATCTACCAGCATAACGCCCAATAAAATTACAATTTTGAATTTGTTTCCGGCAGTATGTGAGCTCTCAAACGCTATGCTCTGCAGGTCTCTCCATGGTTTCATCGCAAGGAGATTGTTTCTTCCTGCAGTTGCTAATGGTCTTATTGATGCTTACTCGAAATGTGGGTTGGTTGAGGCTGCTCGTCGGATTTTTAATGGGATGTCCGAAAGCAGGGATGATGTTACTTGGGGGACGATGATTTCTGGTTTTTTCTACAATGATTTTTTTACAGATGCATTGGATCTTTTTGATGAATTGCGAAGAGAGAATATGAAATTGAATCAGGTTTCTGTGCTAGGTGCTCTTTCTGCTGCTGCTGAAACTGGTAATTTGGAAAAAGGGGTTGAAATTCATATGCATGCGGTTGACAAGGGAATGGATTTTGATATTTCAGTCAATACAGTGCTAGTGACAATGTATGCCAAATGCGGAGAAGTGGAAAAGGCAAAACGATTGTTCTTCGATGGAATGCCAGAGAAGGATATTATTGCCTGGTCTGCTATGATCTCAGCCTTTACCCAATCAGGTCAGCCAAAAGAAGCAGTATCCATTTTTAAAAAGATGAATTTGGAAGGCATTACACCTACTCCTATAACTATTGTGAGCATACTTCCGGCTTGTGCCGACATGTTAGATCTGAATGCGGGAAAGAGCATTCACTGTAGTGCCTTGAAATCTGGCATCAACTTTGATGGCTCTGTGGGTACTGCTTTTGTTGCAATGTATGGCCAATGCGGCTCATTCATCTCTTCGCTTAAATTGTTTGATAGATTGCAGAACAAAGATATTGTCACCTGGAATGCACTCATAAATGGATATGCTCAGATTGGGGATGCTCGTAATGCTGTAAAGATGTTTCATGAATTACATCTAAGTGGACTGCAACCAGACCGTGCAACCCTCGTAGGTCTGCTTTCAGTATTTACATTTCTAGATAAATTCTATGAAGGAACAAGTGTTCATGGACTGACTATAAAAAGAGGTTTTGGATCAGACCTTCATGTAAAGAATGCCACCATGGATATGTATGCCAAGTGTGGAGACCTTAAAGCAGCTGAAACTGTTTTCTTGGAGACAAAATCTCATGTGGATGTGATAGCATGGAATACGATGATTGCAGGATACGTGCACAATGGCTTTGCAAATGAAGCAATATCTGTTTTCTATCAAATGAGGTCTGATAATATCAGGCCCAACCTAGTTACTCTTGTGAGCATCATCCCAACTGCGGGTTACCTTTCTTCTTTAAGGGATGGTTTAGCTCTGCATTCGATCTCCATTCAGACTGGATTTGAGTCTCATGTGCTGGTTGGAAATAGTTTAATTGACATGTATTCAAAATGTGGGCGATTAGATCTTGCTCGAGACCTGTTTGATCAGATGGAATATAGAGATGTAGTATCATGGAATGTCATGCTTGCTGGATACGCCATGCATGGGATTGGTGAAAGTGCCATCAACCTCTTTTCGCAAATGAAAGGAAGTTGCGTCAGACCAGATTCTGTTTCATTGGTTAGTGTCTTGTCTGCTTGCAGGCATGTAGGTTTGGTTGACGATGGAAGAAAAATTTTCAAATCTATGCGCTCTGAGCTCTACTTGGAACCTAACAAGAAACACTATGCTTGCATGGTTGATTTATTGGGCCGTGCTGGTCAATTTGATGAGGCATGGGAGTTGATTGAAGTTATGCCAGATGACACTGACTCTAGTATTTGGGGAGCTTTACTAGGTGCTGCCAAAATGCATTGTCATGTGAAGATGGGAGAGTTGGCAGTAGAACACTTGTTGAAACTGGAGCCTGAAAACCCATCTCATTATGTGATTCTTGCAAATATTTATGCTGACTCAGGAAGGTGGGCTGATGCTGAAAGGATAAGAGCGGCAATGAGAAACATGGGAGTAAGCAGAAGTCCTGGATGCAGCTGGGTTGAGATCAGAAAAAACATCCTTTAGACAGACTGATGGGTGGGCTCATCAATCCCAAGCAAAAATGCGGAAGCATAATAAAGTCTTTGGATTTGTTTATGTGAGAAGATGAACAAGTTTGGTTATGTTCCTATTGGCAGCACAGAAATTTGACCAGATGGAGAAGGGGAAAAAAAAAAGTCAATACGGCTGTGAGCTTCGGGAGAGCTTCATTACATCAGGAGATGACATCGGATTGAGCTGCACTAATGGAACTAGAAATGATTGTAATGTATTCTTACAAGTGCAAGAATCAACGAAAGGTAGATATGAGATGTATCCTAGGGATTTTTTCTGAATTACATAATCTGTCAAACATGATTTATATAGTTCTGGAAGATCTGATTTCTCATGAACTCAAGCCTTTATGTTTAGGGGCAGAGAAGTTATGTTCGCTTAAATACAAGAGATTAAATACAAGAGATCGCTTCTCTGAAAGAGAAAGTGGCATCCATGTAGAGTTGCATTGGCATCCATGTAGAGTTGCATGGGCTTAATGTAGGTCAAATTGCGAGCATCACTTAGCCAAACTAAGTAGGAGAGTTTTTATCAGGGTGCTCAGTACATCGTGGAATACCTTGATCGGATGCACAGACTGACACCGAGTATGGAGAGGGATCCTGTAATGGAGCGCACCCGATGTAGCTATTGTACTGGTTGATTTTTTTAATGGCTACATTTGTCCTGATAATATTATATGAGAATGAAAATTGGAAAGTTATTTTATTGAATAGAACAAAGTTGTTGACGCGCCACTGGTTTTTAGAGTGGCTATAGTGACTGCTGAGAATGAGTAAGTTGTGGCTCTACGGATCCTGTAATGATGAGAGGAAATAGTGAGATATTCCTGCATTAATTTTGATTTGAGATATCTTGAAATCCTGTGCATTGAGTTCTCAACTATAAATAGAAGCAGTACGAAAATGAGGGCAGATATTTTCTCTGTCTCTTATATTTTCTTTGAAGTTAGAATGTTTGGACTCTGCAAATGTGTGAGCAAATTTTTTTGTGAGAAGAAGTTGCTTAAGACCAGGCTGACCGTCAAGTATGTGTTGACCTTTGTATAGAGAAACAAAAAATAAAAAGAGGGTAGAAATCCCACAGACATACCTCTACACTATCCATCCCGAAATCCTGCGCAGATCCCGCCGAATTACTGTGCATTCGGCGCCGTTCGCGTCCCCTCGTTGGATTCCTGTGAGCTGCCTCGATCGCTACCCTTGGGGTCTTTAAAATGAGAGCGGGGCTTCCCATTCACTTCCCCACTCGACTCCACAGCAAACTCTCGATTCTTCACCTACGACCGCCAGCAACCCCAAGTCGTCCGACTCCCTCATCTCTGTCCATCCCACCCAACCTCAACTCAAGCCCTAGCCAAATTCCTCTCCTCCCTACCCGTCGACAGCACCAGCATCTGGGTCCGATCCCACTAACCTAACTTCGATTCCGTCCCCCAAGCCGCCTCCTCCCGTCGCCTCTATCCCGCCGACCCAGAGAGAGAGGGAGAGAGAGAGAGAGTGAGAGCTTCTTCCCCATACCTTGCCCTAGCCGAACCCCCTCCGGTCGCTCGACTTCGTCCCTTCCACGACTTTCCCTTCCTGTCGTATTGGAAGTTACGACATTTTGATCGTAGGCAACAACCGGAGCTCATTCGCTGTTAAGGTACCTTCTCCCTCTCGTGCGCTTCTTTGGCTTAATCCTGTAGACCCGTCGAACAGAGGGGGATAGGGAGGACTTAACTCATTGTGAGATTAACAGTTGGCTAAATCCGACTCAAATCCTGCTCAAATGTCGCATTAATTTTGCTAAATCCTATTTAAATCCTATATTAATCTATGTAAATCGATTATAATTAGTCAGATTTAATTATAATTAAGTATTTTTAATTATAATTAATTATAAATTAGGTATAATTAATAAAAGATAATTAATTATGTTTAATTATAATTAATTATCATTAATTAATAATTAGTCATGATTAATTAAGTTTAATTATGAGTAATTACTTTTTAATTATAATTAATTATTAATTAATCATATACTAATTATGATTAATTAAACCTAATTGTAATTAATTATTTTTAATTATAATTAATTGTAATTAATTAGTTTAATTATAATTAATTTAAAAAGAAAAGATAAGAAAAGGACTCCTCCCTTGCCTTGATTTTCATGCCAACCCCGCCGGACCGACGCTTGCAAATGTATGATCCCTAAACTCAGATTCCTATCCTCGTTGTTGGCGGCGAGCTGGCAAACCCCCTACGCGCTCACGTAGCGTAGTAGGGAGGGAAGTTAGTGCGACGCCTACGACGAGGCGGGCAATCGCCTTAAACCCCGCCCTCGATGCTTGCGACGAACCGGCAAACCCCCTACGCGCTCACGTAGCGTAGTAGGGCGGGAAACTGGTGCGGCGCTCGCAACGAGGTGGGTAATCCCTGGACCGCTCATGTAGCGCGAGGGGGACACAAAAATAAGTACCCACATGTGGGGAAATCTCTGTGTTCTTTTGCAACAGGTGCCCAAGACCCCTAAACGCTCATGTAGCGGACGGGGATTGAAAAAAAAATTTGTTGCCGTGGTGTCTACAGACATCTACCTGAAGCGCGCACGTCGCGTCGAGGGGAAGGCAGCCTCTTGGTTTTTTTCCCCTAAACGGGGGAGACACCGGGAGGCTGCCAAAATTTGCACTGAATTGAGGACTTGGTTTGAATTTGATTGAACGCAAAGGACCTTATTTGAATGAACTCAAATGAACCTAATTTCAACCTAAACTAGAACCACAAATGACTTGAACTTCATTCGAACTTGTGAAGACTTGAACAAAACATTGGACATTTGAGACTCAAGTCAAAGCTTGAACCAGAGGAGGACTTGGACTCATTCAAACTCAAATGAACTAAATAAAGAACTTGAATGAACAAACCACAGGGGACTATATCTAAACTCAAACTGAAACGAATTAAGTGCAGTAGACATGGACTCAAATTCAATTTAAACTCAAAACTCTACAAGACAAGAAGGAATCGTTGAAGGAAGATATCAGAATATAATCAATATACAAACAATAATATCTCCTATATGTATATGAAAGAAAGGTGTAGTGATGACATGCTCAATACATCTGACAATACATTCAACTCACAAGCAAATGCATCAATTCTTGTGAAAGATTTGAAAGTCAAGCAAGGCATGAAGGTGGTGGTCGACATAGAGCGAGGATGAAATCAAAGACTTGTCATGACATTACCCACCATCCTTTTAACATATGCAGTCATGTATGAAGGATGCAATTAGAAATAAAGAGAGGAGGTTATGGTGAAGATAATTCAATTGCAATCAACAACGGTAGATGAACTGTGAACAAATTTACTGACCGATCAACATGCAAGAATAGAACGGTGATATTCCAACCAATCTATTTGCAATCAGAGTATGAAATTTTCAAATAAATATTGAAGAGCCTTCATAGTATCAACAAAACAACATAACACCTCCAACATAGGTTGTCATTGTTGATTAAAGTGCAAGCATCAATACTACACAAGGTCGGGTACAGTTCGTCTTGTAGGTAGGAGTGCACAACATGCAATGGATGTAACTCATCTACAAATAATCTAAAAGGCAGGAATCAAGGAACTTGCATGACAGTAACCCGCTCATAATGCTCATAATGAGTGCAGCAGGTCGTATATAAGTGGTCATAAATACTGCATGATGAATGTGTTTAGTCACTAGAAATACTGCTGATGAATGGAGACAACAAATAAGCTGTGAATACAACACATCTCCCTACAAAGCAATGAAAATTATCTTAGGGATACATACGATAGTCCCCACAAGCACTAAAAGACGTGCACAGTAAATGTAGCAACTTCTCTACCACTTGCAATAATGCAATGTCAGGCAAATGAAAGACTAAAGTCTCTTACCAGTCCTGAAGATTGATGTGCTATGAGCATAGCAAATCTCTAGCTAGTATAAATGGAGAAATTGGTGATGTATATAATTCAGTCAAGAATCAATATCAAGATACAAATAAGCATATTGATTTGCATGCAATCAAGGGTAAAAGATCTGCAATACATACAAGTCCCCTATGAATACAGATTTACACACCACATGCCATCTGTGGGCAAATACAAGATGACTTCAGTAAATACAGTATCCTGAAGTTGATTTCAGCCTGTGAATGAATACATCTACCTGCGGTAGTAATGGATGTATTGTGGGGACCAAAATCATAGCGAAATGCATAAAGAATGCATCAAATACAAGTTTCCTATGAACTTTTGCAAAAGCAGGAGATTTGTTGGTGCACTACAATCCATCTACATAAAGCAACTAGCAGTGCACGACAGTCTACCTGTGTAAAGCAGCGAACAACTCAGTCTAGAAGCTGCTATAATGCCACCGGATCTGCAACACTCATACAAGCAGACAGAAGGCGTCTACAAGCTTCCAAGCAAAATGCTGCATTTAAATGGTGGTTTCTCACATTGCTGATCAACGTCAAATATCCCAAAAGTGTATCCCCGCACATGCACCATAATTTGTATACACTTAGGTACACATAAGGGGATGTATCATAAACCCGCATGGGCCCCGACGAGCGTGTTATTGGTACACACGTGACGTCCAGGGATGCTGCGCGGGTCAATAAGTGAATTCCAGTTCGAGCCTGATCCTTCTATACAGGTAGATAAGAGTCGACACGGCTTGAACTATTAAATAAATATACAGTCGCGAGGTCGACCGAGATATTTATTTTATACGTTCATATTAGGCCTTCAAAGCCTATAATCAAGAGAACTCACTAACAAAGGGCATGAAGCCTACGAAAACCCGATCCTCTGTTAGCAGGTAAACAGAGTGGACAAGGTTCAATCCACAAATATCAATAATCCCAATCACCCCGATGATGGCCGTGTTGAATGTGAATCTCAACCGGAGGGGTCCATTCCAAATATTTCAAAATGTCTCCCAACTTCCCAAATTTCCCGTAAAATCCAAAATCTCCAAAAATTCCAAAAGTCCCAAACTCCAAAAATATTTAAAAACTGAAATAAAACCGTCAACCACTTAAAGCAAAACCTATCCACCCTCTGCAACAGTTTGCCGAGGTGGACAAATCAAAATCTACTTCAGCTCACATAGAGCTAGTGCCTAGTCAAAAATATCACTAGGATCCATTCTCAAATAATCTCCTGCCAGTAAGGACGTGGTACGAGTCCTCTAACCGGCAGTTTCGCCGCCAAATGACACTGCAGGATAAACGGTTATGACTCGGGGCCCTCTGAACCAGGTGGTTGCCGCCAAATGACACCATTATATTATGGTTATGGCCAGAGCCCGTATGCTCCCCAATGGCATCAAATCCTTGAGATATGAATCAACAGGATATGATCGATAGGGCACAAAGCCCTCTGTTAGCTAAGGTGGATTCAAATTTGTCCCCTTAGACAAACACTCCCCCAGGTCTACAAGATACCTTTGGACGAAGCAACCCATGGCTGCCGACAGGGATCCTACTGTCAGGTTGGGTCGACTACCTCCTCTGACTAAGTAGACCAGGGATCACGATGGCCCGGGATAACGGAACCATGGGATCTTGATCGGGTTTATCATCCATTCCCCCACCATTCGCTTTAAGTGCAAGGTGGTGAAAATTTCAGTTTTAAATATTAAAATCTTCAAATTCCCAAAACCCTATGCTCATGCTGCTACTATAAGCCAAACTCACGTATCTCTACGTATCTGATTGACGACTAGCCTTAATCGAAAGTTCTCTCTCATTATTGGGAGGGGTAATTAACTATAGGGGCTTGCGCCTATAGGAAACCAGAACTCAGATCATAAAGTCCTTACAAAATGAGGGCGAAATCTTTGGGTAGTGTCTTATCTACTATCTCATCTGCCTTCCAAAATTTACCCCGGAACTTAATCCGTTAGAACTCCCCCGAAAAAAAAAACAAAAGCGGGCGGAGGCCGGGGCCGAATTTTCGGAGCCCACAGTATGCCAATTATGTTTTTAAAGTCTTCTGATTTTCTCTGGAGGGTTTCTCTGTTAGAGTGGCAATGGAGGACGAGCAAATCAACAAATCATTGGACGGATAGCTGGTCATTCCCATAATCATCTGGTACTACGGTTGTGGTTCCCTTTGTGCATAGAGATGAAGGAAGTTTTGAACTTCTATGGGGCAGTTCGGGCCCATTTGCTACCAAATGTTGTACCAGTAGTGATTTCTTTCACTTCTTGGTTGCAGGGGCGTGGCTTACCAAGGTCATTGAACTTGTTCAGGCATATCTTCACAACGAAGGCATAATAAGAATGTTTCACCCGAATTCAAAATGAATTACAAATTGAACTTAACTTGGGCTCAATGTAACAACATGGAATATGATGCAAGCCACTAAGCAGTGAGTTGGACCTTCAAATAGCAAGTGCATAGTTACAGATAAACGATCCTATTCACTCAAATGAAAATTATCACATGAGCAAGGAGTAGTGAAATTGAAATAGCTCAAGTCATTCAATCAAATTGATGTGCTCGCAATGACTAGATGAAGAATGTGAAAATATACCTACAACCAGTAGTGTAAAGTTTCCCACAAATGCTTCAAAGCCTTCTTGTCGAATGAGATATAAATTTCAAAAAGGGATAATGATTATAGGGAGCTTTCCGAAGTCATCTTCAAGGATGGAAGATCCATGATGTATATAACTAGCCACATATGTAGGACAATAGAAGATCATGCAGTGACATGCTCATAAGCAAAGCATGGAGGATGTGTAATGCACACAATGCAACATCCACAAAGGAAGACGATTAATACAATCTGCATATAACCAGTGTCTCCTAATTGTAACCAACAACGCTTCAACTTCAAGAGAACACATTAATTCTCCCATCTCATCAAGAAGTGATAATGCTGGATGTATTGCAGATATGACAGTCATCCTACCAACACATCTAAGAAAACTATAGCAACACCCTGCAATCAATATCAAGATGCAAATGTATACACAACATGTCTTCTAAAGTCAAAGATAGTACGTCTGCAGTATATATGCAAGACACTTACGAGTTGTTGCAGTGCTCTCATATTCAACAATCATACAATGGCAATCAAATACACTGAGCCTCATGCTGGAAAAAATAGCATGCCCTCAGCATATTCAAAGTACCTACTGGTTGTCATCATAAAAACACAATAACACTTCCACAGTCAACAAAATGTCCAACATCAGTCGAATGCACCGGCTCCCTACAAGCAAGAGCAAGTGATATGTAGCAAAGTGTAAATATCTACTGGGTTGTAGGAGACTCGTCGTACACACTATATATTATCTGCAAGCAAACACTAGATAATATGCAACGGATACACACTCCTACGGGTTACTGTAGGAAACCTTAATGTATGCAATGCATTATCTACAAACAAACGCAAGAAGACTTGCAATGAATATGAGCATTTATCGACAATGATGGGAGATGTGTCGTAGACGCAGTAGTGATAACATGCGGTGAACAATGAATGTTACAACGTCCGTGTGATCGATGATTACTTAATGGCGGGAAGATACATCAATCCCTTCACAACTAGAAGCGAGTGACGTGCAGCAGATACAAGCTCCAACGAGCCATTTTAGAAGACCTGTTGTTCACCCAACATACCATCAACGAGAAAATACTATAGGACTATAACAAATACAAGCTTCTACGAGATGCCATGAAAACTGTCAGACATCCAAAAAATGCCTCCACGTATGCACTGTAATATGTATACACGCAAACAGAAAGAAAAAATATATTTGTAATCGTACACCCGCATGAGCCCTGACGAGCGTGTTATTGGTACACACGTGACATCTAAGAATGCTGCGTGGGTCAATAAATGAACATAAGTTTCAGCCTAATCCTCCTATGCAGGTAGATAGGAGTAAACACGGCTTGAACTAGTGGACAAATATGTGGTCACGGTGTCGATCGAGATATTTGTCTTAATGCATTCATATTAGGCCTTCAACGAAGAAAATTCACCAACAAGGGTTTGAAGCATACAAAACTCGATCCTCTGTTGAAAAGTAAACAGGGTCGACAAGGTCCAATCCGTGAATACAATTGTCGATTATACACCCTGATGATGGCCGTGTTGAATGCAGATCTCAATCAGAGGGGTTAACTTCAAACATTTTTAAATGCCACCCAAATACCCAAATTCTCAAGTTTCCAAAAATTCCAAAAATCTAAATATTTAAAATTGAAATTCAACCGCCAAGCACTTAAAGCACAAAACCTATCTATCCTCCGCAACAGGTCACTGAGGTGGACAAATTCAAGTATTACTTCAGCTCACAAAGAGTGAACGTCTGATCTAGAATATCACTAGGAATCTATCTCAAACAATCTCTTGCCAGTAAGGACGTGACATGTGTCCTCTAACCGGCAATTTTTCTACCAAATGGCACTACATGTAAACTGTTATGACCAGGTCCCTCTAAACCGGGTGGTTTGTTGCCAAATGACACTACTAAATTATGGTTATGGTCAGAGCCTGTAATCTCCCCAATGACATCAAATCCTTGATATATGAATTAATAGGATATAATCGATAGGGAACAAAGCCCTCTGTTAGCTAAGGTGGATTCAAATGTCCCTTTAAGCAAATATCCATCCAAGGTCTACAAGGTACCCTTGGATGATGCAACCCATGACTACTGACAATGATCCTTCCATCAGGTTGGGTCGACTACCTCCTCTAACTTAGTAGACCAAGGACCACGATGGTCCGGGACGACGGAACCATGGGATCTTAATCAAGTCCATCATCCATTCCCCCACCATCCGCTTTAAGTACAAAATGATGAAATTTCTAATTTTAATTATCAAATCTTCAAACTTCCAATATCCAAATCCATGCTGCTACTATATGTCAGATACACATCTCTACGTATCTGACTGACAACTAGCCTTGATCGAAAGTTCTCTCTCATTATTGAGAAGAGTAATTAATTATAGGGGCTTGTACCTATAGGAAACCAGAACTCAGATCATAAAGACCTTGCAAAATGAGGGCGAAATCTCTAAGTAGCATCTTATTTACAAGCCCAATCTACCTTTCCAAAATTTACTTCATTAAAACTCTCCCGAAAGCACATAGAGGCCGAAGCGCAAATTTTTAGAGCCCACATATGCCAACAATGACATGCAATTTTTGTTGCCATTTCAGATCATAATGCCTTTGCGAACTCTTGATTATTATTATTATTATTCTATATGGAAAACAAAATATGTCATAATAAGTCAAAGCCAAAGGTGATTTCAAACTCCAATTAATGAAAGGAGTCCAAGAATAGTCCTAGTTGGCCCATAGGTCAACCGATTGGACAACAATTGAGAGGTTATCATCAACTTTTTTGTGTTATAAAATAATATCATCATTTTTGGGGAGATTTTGAAAGCATTTATATATTTTAAAATTCCTACAATTTTCTAGCCAAATACAACCAAATGACTTACCAACTAAATTCACTATTTTTTAAAAAACATATTTTATAATTTCAGGCAACCAAAGAAGCCCATGGTATCAATTGATTTACAGCAGCAAATAATTAACGCTGGCTGTCACCAAAGAACACCAGCTGGAGCAGTCAAACTTATGAAACAAAATGATTGCAAAGAAGGGCGGTGGGCGTGCACTGTGTGATGGTTAGTTACATTAGCACGTCACCTTTAAGACTGCAATGAGAAAACATCAATGCAGCACACAGACCTTCGGTCTGTTGAGCAAATGTGCAACACAATAATTTACTTTTGACTATTAGAACAAATAAGAAATTCCTTATAGCAGTCCCATGCATGCATCCGATAGCCAATGGTACATTCTTTGGAAGCACTCTCATCTTGAAACCCCATTTATTGTCGATTCAGACTGAACTTGGTTCCCATGTTCCACATGCTTCCCATTAATTTGTGTTCTTTGCCTCTGAACATTAAACATGAAAGCATAATATTATTTAGAAAAAATGAAATAAAATAAAATGACGTGGAGAAGCACTGATGCACAAGAAAAATGTAGGCAACAATCATGTAGATTTCAATGAAATCCCCCTCTATAAGAAATTTATTAGGGTGCGATACTATGGTCAAAGCTGAGCTTATATATCAATGGAAGCACAGCATCAATTTAAAAGTTAACATAACGGGCAATAATAACAAGTTGTGCATATATATATATTTTTTTATGAGAAATTATTCTTCACTTATGCATTAGCTTAGCTGGCATGAGCCATTCAAGCTAACCGGACGGATATGACCGCATTACTTTTAAAAAGTAGAAAGGCATCTAAGGACTACATTTCCTAGGCCAAACGAATAAAATATATAATATGGAATTTGACGGGCTGTCCGATTCTCAACAAAGCTACAAGGATCCAATTCCCAAGCACAGCATTTCTATAAAAAATACATAGTTAACATCCCAATAGCCAGGCTTGCGACATCAACTTTGAAGTTTAGTTTCATACCCAATCAGTAGCATCAGCAGAGTTCCCGTTCAATAGCTTGTGGTTCTCTTCTCTGGCTTTACTTTCTTTTTCCTTTGCGCTCAGAGGAAGCAGTGCCTGATTTCCACCAGAACGGTCGGGCATTTCTATTTAAAAAAAAAAAAAGATTTCACTTCATAATCTCGATTGCATATACAGTTTATACCAGATGAAAAATATGGCATGTTCGGAAAGAGAAAAAAAAAATGCAAACCTGGTAGTTTTGAGTCAACTAAGAAAACCACAAAATTTACAGTATACCTAGCACCAAAAGGAAGCCAAATGAAAAGAGGAATATACTTGGTAAACCGGACCAACACTTCATATTTACCATGCCACAACAACATCAACAGTATAGTGTTTCCGAGAAGCAATTATAAGCAGACTCTGGGCAATAACCATTACCCACGCAAGCATCTTGACAAACCTGCATGAGTATCCAAATCAAAAATAGATCCTAGTAAATGGCGAACCTTTAGACTGATCAGAAGCTATGAAAACTGAATCTGAATGTTAATTATACTACATTGGCAAGAAAAGGAAAGAAGGCATAATTTATTCAAGCACTGTTAGAAATTACCTCTTAGATCCATACTTATGATACGTTCTGACAAAAACTAGTGTAAAAATCATGTGAGATGAAAATATCAAATCACCACATCCATAAACGACTCCTCGAGGAACTGCAAGCATGAATTATAGATAAGTTCCAGACAATAAGATAAGGCAGATACTGACGGCAAGTACTAGCAAAACTTGTGACTCTTTGAAAGACTCAAAAGTCTGCAGCTTACAATTAATAAAAAGCACTTCAAATATGCTGTTGGGAGGAGGCAGACTGGCAAGTGGTGAGCCCTAAAGAGAAAAGGAACTTCAAATTGTAGTTTTTCTAATCTGTAACTAAGTGCTAGTCATAATCCTCTTAAGATGCAAAAAGTTATCACTCGTTACTACTGACTGTTGTTAATGAAAAATTTAACCTCACGACAGTGATAGTTAGGACCAGGAAGTATAGTGGAATAGAATGTAATGATCCGTAGCATCTGACAAACCTGCAAGGAACACAATCTAAGGTTAGATCTTACGTTAGGCTAGATCAGTTTTAACCAAAAAACAAGAAATACTCTAGATATCTTTAGAACTCACAACAAGACACGCCAACACCCTTGGCCATAGCAGAACCGTGTAAAAACGCTTGCTATGATATACGAATGGATGAAATGTCCACTAGGAACAACAAAAAAAAACATCTACAAATAAGCAAACAGTTATTAAGATGTCCAAAGGATGCTTAAAGCAGTAATATATCGCCGTTAAGGGGAGTCATCTACATGAAAAGTAATCACAAGAATATCAAAAAACTTTGCTCAAAATATGGCAAGCATTACAAGATCCAGCACATATTTGTTCGTAAGGAACATCATGAAAAATCAGAACATTAACCAAACAAATTCAAATAGCAAAGTTTTCACTGCACAAAGTAAACAAAACACAGTAAAAAAAAGCTTTCGGATGATATTATTGAAATTTGTGCTTGACTAGCGTGCAAGAGTAGAATTAGCTGCGATTCATTTTGTAGATAAATAGAGAAGGCAGAATTCTTCTTATTCCAAGCAAAAAAGATTCGGTTATATATATGGGACTTCAAAAGCTTTCCAAGGTAAGATCACATAATCATCAAAACAAGAAACAAATCAAAACTTCACAGAATTTGAAATAAAACTAATGAAAAAACTAAAAAAGACGAGCCATTTGTGTACATATGGAAGAAAGTAATCGCCATGAGATAGTTAGCTTAAACGTCATGTATTGCACTCTCTAATTACCTGTGAATTGCAATTAGTAGGAATACTATATGAAATTCCCATCAATGATAAATTCTTTAAGTGTAAACAAGTCACTATATGAATAATTCCACCACGTATACAATTCCCATATATGCTTAATACCATTGTAGTTCCTTCCCTGAATCCATGCAATCATCCATGGTCAATTCCACTTGGATGCACTCCTTTAATTTCTATGATTACTAGATAACGGAATAATTAAGACTCCTCCACAAATTGGATAATAAATGTTTAACATTTTCAACTTGGAAAACAAATCTTTAAAATTAATTCAAGGAAGAGCCTATGAAGATAACAATAATTCCATAAGAGCCACAGTTTTGTTATCAATTTTTTATTTGATGAAGTAGTGATCTACCTTAATATGCTTGATTTAGTCATGGTATACAAAATTCTTAGCAATGCAAATTATAGCTTCATTGTCAGATGACATATGACATGGTTCAACCACTAACATAAATAATTCACTAAGAAGTCTCTTTAATCATGTTTCTTCACAAATACCATGGGCCATTGCTCTAAATTCTACTTCAGCATTGCTTCTAATATTAACATATTGCTTTCTACCATGCCAAGTTAACAAGTTTCCCCACATAAAAGTGCAGTATCCATAAGTAAACCTACGGTCTATAATTGGACTGGCTAACCAGCATTTGTGAAAACTTCAATCTTTCTTTGTGAATTTTTCTAAAAATAAATAGGTATTTACGGGGAGTCATTTTTAGATATCTTATGATTCAAAAAATAGCAACCATATAATCTTCTATAGAATAATTCATGAATTGATTGACCATGCTAATAGCAAACTCAATATCTAGATAAATAAATCCCCCAACATGTCTTTGATATTGTCCTTTGTTAATGGGGAACAATCATCTTTCATCCCAAAATTTGACGTTTGGATCCTTCTGGTTGGCATCCCAACATTATTATTTAAGAAATCAAGAATATATTCATGATGAGTAACTAAGTAATCCATTTATGATATCTAGCATCTTTCATTCCAAAAAAATATTTGAGACTTGTAGGTGTTTTATTTTAATTGGAAGACCTTTGATATTATTGATTTCTTCAATGGAGTCTCCTATAAGAATAATATCATTAACATATGCAATCAAAATGCAAGATGTACCTTTAAGCAATCTCTTTATAAATATAGTATGGTCAGCTTCATATTGAGCGTATCCATATTGCTTGAACACATCAATGATTCATTAAATCACGCTAGTGGACAATACTGCAAGCTATATAGAGCTTTTTTAATTTGCAAACTTTTTTGATTGTTGCATGAATGTGAAACCTAAGAGGACTGTCCATGTGGATGTCTTCTTCCAAACCACTATTTAAAAATATTTTTTTGACATTCAATTACTAAATAGACCAATTTAAATTTATTGTTAAAGATAGGAGTACTTGAATAGTGTTGAGTTAGCTACTGGGGCAATTGTCTCTGATAGTCAATGCCATAAGATTGAGAAAACCCTTTCACAACCTGTTAAGCTATTTTCTATACTCCCACTTGCCTTGTATTTAATAATAAAAATTGGCATGTATCTTATTGCTTTTCTTCTTGAGGTAATCCAACAATATTCCAAGTCTTATTCATTTTAAGGGCTTGTATTTCCTTCGTGATAATAATTTTTCATAAAGGAATTTTTATAACCTCGTATATGGATTTTGGAACATCACCTTGGCTAAGATTGTTGATAAAGTAATATAAGCCCAAGAGAAGATTAGCATAGGAAACAAATTTTTGTATGGAATGATTGGTGTATAATCTCACTTTTTTTCTCAAGGCAATAGAAATTTCTAATTCTTCACTTGATAATTCAATGTTGATGGGAGGTTCAGATTGTGGGCTCCGAAAATTCCATTGGGTGTGCTCCCGGCCTCTCCGCACTATTGGTCTATTTTTCTTTTCTTGTTTGATGATGACGGTAGAGTGTTTTAACAAGATTAGGTTCCGGGTGAATTTTCAGAAGGCAGATTAGGTTTTAGATAGGACACTACCCAGAGATTTCGCCCTCAATTTATGAGGACTTTTTGATCTGAGTTCTGGTTTCCTATAGGCGCAAGCCCCTATAGTTAATTACCCCTCTTGATAATAGGAGAGAACTTTCGATTAAGGCTAGTCGTTAAGAAGGTCACATAAGTTATGAACCTATTGTATAATAGCAACAATTTTAGGGTTTGAATTTGAGATTTGAATTTATCATCATGATTTAGAAATTATCACCACGAATTTAAAACTGGTGGTGGGGGGAATGAAGATGAGCCCGATCAAGATCCCATGGTTCCGTCGTCCCGGGCTGTCATAATCCCTGGTCTACTTAGTCAGAGGAGGTAGTCGACCCAACCTGACAGAAGGCACCATATCGGCAGCCATGGGTTGCTTCATCCAAGAATACCTTGTAGACCTGGGTTGATGTTTGTCTAAATGGATATATCTGAATCCACCTTAGCTGACAGAGGGCTTTGTGTCTATCGACTATACCCTATGATTCATCGCTCAAGGGTTTGACGCCTTTAGAGAACATACGAGCTTTGACCGTGATCGTAATATAATGGTGCCATTTTGCGGCAAAATCACCCGATCAGAGAGCGCGTGCCACGTCCCTGCTGGCAAGAGACTATTTGAAGATGAATCTTAGCGATACACCCGACATGCATTCGCTCTTTGTGAGCTGAGGTTAATTTCAAATTTATCACCTCCGAAAAACGGTTGCGGGAGGTGGATGATTTTTAGTTTTAAATTTTTAAATGATAGATTTTATTTCAGAGATTTGGAATTTTGTTTGATTTGAGATTTGACACCTTCGGTTGAGATTTTCTATCAACACGGCCATCATCGGGGTGACGTTAAAGTCACTAGTATTTTCGTAGGAATTTGGGAGGTATTTTATGATTCAAGTCAGGTCAACTCCAGCCCTTCCAAGGAGGAGGATGAAACTTGAATATTTGACCGGCGCAACATTCTCGAACTGTTGGTTTTGGGAAATCATATATAATGATCGGAGCACATGCAGGAGTTTTGTATTTCAGTTTAGTGGGATCATATTTAATACATAAAGGGGGATTTTAAAATATTTAAATATGATCTATTGTGCCAGTGATTCATTTAGAAAATTGCCCGAGATTTCACTTAGGGGTCTACGAACGCCTTCTGTCTGCTTGTACACATGTTACAGATCCGGTGGCGTTACGTCGTATTAGATTTCACTTATTATATTTAGTTTATTTTAACTCCTCTAAACGTCGTTAGCACAGCTAATAGAGAGCATTTGCTCAATAGGTATTAGGAGATCATGCTCATGTTCGTAGTAGAATTATCTTGCTCGCTACAAGTTCCCAATTCTTTTCTGTAGTTGGGCTGATTTGTTTGATACAAGATCCTTGTCCCTGCTTGTAGGCTGGCTATTGTGGGCACTACGAACTCCCTGTTCCTACTTACAGGTGAATTATAGTATACTTGTAGTGGGCACTATAAATTCTCTGCTCCCATTTATAGGTGAATTATAGTGTGTTGTGTTTTGCCTTTGGGTTGCAGGAAATGGTTTGAAGCTCTAACCATCTTAGATCTTAACGAATTGAACTCTTTCTCCTCAAATTACATGTTTGATACTCTTAATTGGAGGCTTGAGATTGGAAGACACATATATGATTGACATAAGAGGACCATCCACTTGTAAGGATTTTCGTTGAACATAAGATGTTTCTGTTGTTTCTTACAGATGAGTTCAATAGTTTGGAAAGCTGCCCTATTAGAGAGCTATTATGTGAGTTGTCATTTGTTGGATAGTAGTTTCAGAGTTGTCTGGTAGTTTGGAGAGCTTTTGGCGAGCTCGCGTTTGAGATCTACTTAGTAGATTGGACATAGGCTGGATTATTGGAAAACATTGATTTCCCGTTCTTTTATTTTATTGTTTAATAGCATTGATTAATTAAGTGAATTATTTAAATGAATTTTAATTGAAATTAAGTTTTAATTTAATTTGAATTGTTTAGTTTGTTAATTTGAATTGTATTTTAAAATTATCCAATTGATTTAATTAGCATTTTGATTTCGATTGAAGTTTTGATTTAATTGATCTTGATTTGATTTAAGTTAAACTTTTAAGTTTGAAAAGTGTTTTAAATTAATCAAATTAGTTGCTTGAATTTAATTAAAAGTTAATCAATTGAATTTGAGTTACTGATCATATGAAATTTGAGATTTAATTTGATTTAAGTTCCAATTTAAAGTTTTAAAATTATCTAATCAAGTGAGATTTGTTTTAAGTTCAGATTTCATTAGCTATTGAATTAGGTTGATTAATTAGCTCATTGATTAAATGTTCAAATTAATTGATTAAAGTTTTTAATTTACTTTTCTGTATTTACTTCAAAATTTTTTTTAATTTGGCTAAGTCCCGAATGTTTGAGAAAATTTCGGCAACCTCCCGGCATCCCCTCCCCGGTGCCGGAAGGTAAGGAGGGCATTTGCCCTTTCAAGTCCGCCCGGCCGGAAAGATAGTCAACGGCCGGGGGCTTCGGGGCGTTGTCGGGCCCGGGAATTGGTTTTCAAAAGCATTGCGTGACGATTATTGGATGCAGATCGTGTGGTTGCAGAAGATTGGACGCAGATGATTGTCAAAATTTGTCGATCCCTGTTTGAAAGTCCTCTCATTTCTTTCCATCTCTCTCTCTCTTATTATTATTATTATTATTATTATTATTATATATATAGATATTTTGTAATATAATACATACATATAATATATAATATATCATATATCATATAATATATAAATAATATATGTTATCTTCTTCAACAGAGAGGAGAGGGGATCGGGAGAAGCCCGATCGGGCAGGAGGCAGAACCGGAGTCACGCACGATGTCGGCCGGAGGAGTTGGCGGGTTCGTCGGTCGTCGGCGTCGGCGACGTCCGGTTGGCGGTTAGAGGTAGGTCGACGGGTTGGGAGGCCGGCAGAAGCAGGAGATCGGGCTGGATCTAGGGCACGGGCAAGGAAGAGCAGAGGCGGCGGCTGGAGGCGGGTCGGCCGGAGGCAGGTCGGTGGGCTTGGCGTCGCGTGAAGGAGGACGGAGTCGAGGCGGAGGTCGGCGTTTGACGGGAGCCGAGAGGTGAGTCCGGATCTTCCTTCTCTTGCGATCTCTTCTCGTTCTTGGAGCGTGTATTTTCTGTTCTGAGAGCGTGTGCGAGAATGAGAGTCATTTTCCTGTTTTGTGTCGTTAGAGGCGGTTAGAGAGAGGTCGTGGGAGCAGTTTTAGCGAACGTGGGCGATCGTGGCTGGGTGGAGTCGGTCGAGTATGTTCACTGCTTACAGGTCAACACAGATAGGTTGTTACCTCGAGAATTTTCTAAAGGAAACAAACTTGGGTTAGACTCCTAAATTTGATTATAGCCGGTAAGCTGATCAATTCCTTTCTGTTTCATTTTCTTTCGAATACACAGACAAACTTAAATTTTTATATTGGACGAACATACTAGAAGAATAGGAAATTATATTTGGTGGTCCAATGTTATCTTGGAAGTTAACAATGTCATTAGAAAAAATGTCAAAAGTTGTTTCAACAATACAATTAATATCTAAAAGCTTAAATTCATTAAGAAAAAACTCCCCCTAAATATTAGGTTAGGTGAAAAAAAGGTCGTTGCTCAAGAAGAGTAACATACATGGAGCTGTAAAAGTGCTTTGTAGTAGAATAATGCCTACATCCTTTCAGATGAGATGAATATCCTATCAATATACTTTAATAGATGTTGACCTCTCTGCTAGAGCCAAAAGAAAGAAACAAAAAAAAAAATTCCCAAATCATTACCTGTGGCGAAGCTCTGCCGCAAATCCTGTACCTAGCTGCTCAAATCCCGCGTGCTACAGTTGCCCATCTCCTGCATTCGGCACCGTTTGCAGACGTCCCACGCTTGTCTCGATCCAACAGCCCCCATCGCTATTAAAAACGAGGGCTCTCCACATTCGCTTCGACTACGATCGCAAGCATCCCGACCTCCTATTCGTTTCCCAAGCTTGAACTCCCTCCTATTCGCAACTTCCGCCTCCTCTGACTACAGTAGTCAGATTTGCGAGCCACGTCTGACGCCTACAGTCGGACTTCACGCATCCTTACCTGTAGCCGCAAGATCCTCCGTCTAAAGTTGATCCCACCTGCAGTAAGCAACCCCGACGGGACCTCCCGAGCTCTCCAACACACCTGCTCTGAATACCTCCCTCCATCCACGAGCTCCAGCCGAAAGCTCTAATAGAGCTTTCGTTGTGTCCGACTCCTACTGGACCTTCCCACTGGAACTCCGACCCCGTCCCGACGTCCAGCTCGCTGAAGACCTCCACAGCCTGGCCGAACCTCACCAATCCCGACCCTAACCTCCTCTTCCCCTCCGCCTCTCTCGACGACGTTCCATTCTCGTTGGATCGGGAGACACGATATTTCGAGCGGAAGCAACAGTGGAAGCTCAATCGCTGTGAAGGTAATTTTCTCTCATTCGTGTGCTTCTTCGGTTGTATCCCGTAGATTCACTGAACCGAGAAGGAAAGGGAGGATTTAATTAGTCAAGACATTAAGCCTGTTCGAGAAGGATTTAGCCTTAATCTTGTTCGGAACCTTGCTCAAATCATACCATTTTCTTATATTAAGAGTAATTATTTTTTAAATATAATTGATTATTATTATTATTAATGATTAATTATATTTAATTAATATTAATTATAATTAAATATTGTAATTATATTTAATTATTATTAATAATGATCAGTTTTAAATTAAAATAAGCTATAATTAATTTTATTATAATTATAGTTAACTATATTGTTAATGATTAACTATAATTAGTTAAATTAATTATAATTAATTATTTTAATTTAAAATAGTTATTATTAATTATAATTAATTATGATTAATTATTAATTATAACTAATTATTTTTAAATTGTAATTAATTATTATTAAATATAATTAATTATTTTTAATAATTATTATAAAAAAAGAAGACGAAAGCTCTTCCCTCTTGCCTCGATCCAAGTGCCAACACCACCGATGCTTGCAAAGGTATAACCCCCCAACCCTAAAACTCCGAGAGCCCGTTCTCGTCGTTCGCGGCGCACCGGAAAACCGCCTATAGACGCGATTTATTGCGCGTGGTGGGATGGGACCCCGGTGCGGCGCGTACAACGAGGCGGGTAATCACCTAAAATCCCTTCCTCGGTGTTTGTGTCGAATCGGCAAATCGCCCATACACGCCTTTATTGCGCGTGGTGGGAAGGGAACCCGGTGCGACATCTCCGGCGAGGCGGGTAGGCCCTATACACGCTTTTCTTAGCGTGGTGGGGACAATTTTAAGTACCCGTACGCGACTCTGTACCTGCGGGGAAACAACTGTTCTTCTTTTAAACAGGTACCATCGAAGACCCCATACACGCCTTTATTGCGCGTGGTGGGAATGAAGACTACGGCCGAGGTGTCTAAGGACACCTACCATACGCGCGCTTTATTGCACGTGGTGGGAAGGCCCAGACTCCTGTAGTTTTCCCTTAAACGGGGGAGATGCCGGGAGGCTGACGAAATTTTGTCTGAAAAAAACAAGGACTTGAACAAAACTTGGACAGAAGGGGACCTGATTTGAACATTAAATAGACTAAGTGCAAACTTAAATGATGAAAAAATTCAAATTTGATTCAAACTTGAACTTGATTGGAACAAGACTACAATGGATATGGACTCATATTTGAACTTAAACAATCACTTACACTTGAACAAAAAATGATGACTCGAGTGACCATGACTTAAACAATCTAGACTCAAGAAAACAAAACTTGATTTGAGCTTAAAAGAACCAAGGGCAAGGAACTTCAGCCGGACTTGAATAATTTGAGCAAGAGATTGAACTTTGAAGGACTACAAGAGACTTGAATGAAGATTGAAGACTCATACTGGGTCTGAACTCAAGAATGAACTGAACTTGAACTCAAACATATACAAAGAACAGAATTTGAATCATATACAAGGGAACTCAAACTACAAGAACATTTGTGCGGTCAATAGTGGCTCAATGTCAAATGAAATACATTAACCCTTGTAAATAAATGTGACTAAGATGCGACAAATACAAGCACCCGTGAGCTCTTGTAGTAAGGATATTAAAACATCCTCGTAGCCAATATCGAGGTACAAGCAAGCACACTGATCTGCTAACTGTTTGCAAGCAACAATGAGTGGCAAGATGGTGCAGTGACAATCATGATGTATTCATGAAGAAGATCCAAAAACTAGTGCACAATCAATACTACTTGACTGTGAAATAAATGCACTGAATCTCTATAATCAAAATGCAATATGAGGTGCTCATATGTTGAATATGAAGAGCACATAATGAATGTAGTAAGATATACATCGTCAACTACAATTTGAGCTCAAGCAGATGTTGTGGTCTCCCTGCAACCTGTGAACTACGATGACTGATGGAATCACCTGTGGATAATATCAGTGGACATGTAGTAAGTATGGTGAATCCTGTGTGGACCCAAGAACACATGTTCTCCGCAAGCAATGATATAAGGCTACAATGAATGCAAATGCCTACTGGCAATGGCAAAAGAATTGTTGTATACACAATAACATATCTACAGACCACTGTAAAAGACCCTCGATGTATACAATATATTATCTACAAGAAAATGCGAAAAGAGCCTTAATGAGAGCAAATACTTGTGGGCAAAATACAAAAAGACTTCAGTAAATGCAGTATCATGTAGTCAACTTCAGTCTGCAAATGAATACATCTATCTGCAGCAGTAGTGGATGTGTTGTAAGGACCAGAACTACGGTGAAATGCATAAAGAATGCAGCAAAAACAAGTCCCTACGAGCTTCTGCAGAGACAGGAGATTCGTTAGTGCACTACGATCCACCTGCAGAAAGCAAGTAGTACACGACAGTCTACTTGTATAAAGCAACAAACAACTCAGTCTAGAAGCTGCTACAATATGCCACCGGATACGCAACATCCTTACAAGCGGACAGAAGACGTGTACGAACATCCAAATAGAATGCTGCATTCAAATGGCGGTCACCTGTACAACCAAGCAGCAACAAATATTATAAAATACCCCCGCACGTGCACCGTAATTTGTATACACATAAGTACACAAAAGGGGGGTACACAATCCTACACCTGTATGGGCCCCGGCGAGCGTGTTATTGGTACACACATGACGTCTAGGGATGCTGCGCGGGTCAATAAATTTGAACCCGATCCTCCTAAAACAAATAAATAGGAGTTGACAATGTTCAACAAATAATTATAAAATACCCCCAAACACCCGCATGGGCCCCGACGAGCATGTTATTGGTACACACGTGACGTCTAGGGATGCTGCGCGGGTTTGAATTCAAATTCGAGCCCGATCCTTCTATGTGGGTAGGTAGGAGTCGACATGGCTCGAACCATTAGATAAATATACGGTCGCGAGATCGACTGGAATATTTATTTTATACATTCATATTAGACATTCAAGGCTTATAATCAAGAGAATTCACTAATAAAGGCATAAAGCCTATGAAACCCGATCCTCTGTCGATATCTCGAAGGAGTTGACAAGGATCAAGCCACAAATGAAATAACCACATCACCCCGATGATGATCATGTTGAATGCAGATATCAATCGGAGGGGTCCATTCCAAATACTCAAAATGCCACCCAAATACCTAGGAAATTCAAAGCTCCACAAAAATCCAAAAATCGTTCCAAAATTCCATTTCCAAAATATTTAAAATCGAAAATAATCCATCAAATCGCTTAATGCAAATCCATCCACCCTCCGCAACAGTTTGCCGAGGTGGACAAGTCGAAAACTACTTCAGCTCACATAGAGCCAATGCCTGGTCGAAAATATCACTAGGATCCATTCTCAAACAATCTCCTGCCAATAAGGACATGGTACGTGTCCTCTAACCGGCAGTTTCGCCGCCAAATGGCACTGCAGGATAAACAGTTATGACCCGGGGCCCTCTGAACTGAGTGGTTTTGCCGTCAAATGGCACCACAAGATAGCGGTTATGGCCAGAGCCAATACGTTCCTTAGTGGCATTAAATTCTTGAGATATGAATCAATAGGATATGATTGATAGGGCACAAAGCCCTCTGTTAGTTAAGGTGGATTCAAATTTGTCCCTTGAGACAAACATCCACCCCAGGTCTACAAGGTCCCCTTGGACGAAGCAACCCATGGCTGCCGACAAGGATCCTTCTGTCAGGTTGGGTCGACTACCTCTTCTGACTAAGTAGACCAGGGACCATGATGGCCCGGGATGACGGAATCATGGGATCTTGATCGGGTCTATCATTCATTCCCCCACCATCCGCTTTAAGTGCAAGATGGTGCAATTTCAAAATTTTAAATATTAAATCTCCAAATCTTTCAATCTTCCAAATTTCCAAATTCTCCAAATTTCAAATACCCATGTTGCTACTATATGCCAGACTCACGTATATCTACGTATCTGATTGACGACTAGCCTTAATCGAAAGTTCTCTCTCGTTGTCGGGAGAGGTAATTAACTATAGGGGCTTGCGCCTATAGGAAAACCAGAACTCAAATCATAAAGTCCTCGTAAAATGAGGGCGAAATCTTTGGGTAGTGTCTTATCTACAAACCCATCTGCCTTCCAAAATATAATTCCGTTAAAACTCTCCCCTGCAGAAAGTAAAGCGGGTGGAGGCCGGGGCCAAATTTTCGGAGCCCACAATAGATTTGAGATCAAGCTTACTGCAATTATGGGAGTGAATATGAACATATGAAAAAATCCAAAAATTTTCATGGAAATGGTTGAAACAATTCTAATTTTAGGATAGGAGTTTAAGAGAAAATGTATTGGAGCTTCTTAATTAAGAATCAAGTAGGATATTCTATTTCTAAGGTAGGCAGGAGTTAATACTACCTCTCCCTAAAAATGTTTAGGGACAAGGGTGATGAACATGAGAATTTCTTACAACACAAGAATGTGCTTATTCTTTGTCTCAGCCACCCCATTGTTAAGATGTCTCAACACAAGAGCTTTGATGTATTATTCTTTGACTCGATAAATATTATCTTAGGATAGGAGAAATATTTTTGAGCATGTTCAATTTTAACACTTATATTTTGTTTTGAAATTGGATTCAAACCATAGCGTTGAAATTTAGGAAGGAATATTTAACAATTTTTGAGTTTTTCTTTCATAACCAATATTCAAGTGACTCTAGCGTAATCATCTCTGAAGGAGATAAACCACCCTGTCCCAATTAATTTTTTTACTCTAGATGGTCTCCAAATATCAGAGAGAATTAAGGAGAATGGATGAGTATTTTTGTGAGAAATCCTAGTATAATGTTGTAGAGTATGTTTAGAGAAATGAAAAACTTCATATGAAAGATTTTTATAAATTTTATTTTTGAATAATTAAGAAAAAAGTTTCTTAAGATACACGAAATTTAAATGACAAATATGATAGTGGTAACATGTGATCATGATCTATATTAATGATAGATGTGGCTGTGAAAGTTTAGTGCCTTAATGAAATGTCACATTGGAGGTGGAAGAGTTATTAATAAACCTCGACATTGTTAATCTTCTTCCCTATGGAAATCCTAGGCGGTAGAGTTAATATTACGTTAAGTGTTGCAGAGATGAGGATGCTCAGGTGGATAAGTGGCTTTACTCTTAAAGATAGGATACGAAATGAGTATAAATGTGAAAAGGTTGGAGTAACTCCAATGGAAGATAAAATTAGAGAAAGTCGCCTTAAATGGTTTGGTCACATAAAACGGCGGCTTTCTGATGACCTGGTTAGGAAAGTAGATGCATTAGATTTGACTTATGATAATGAAGGTAGAGGTAGACCTAAAAAGACTTGGTTAGAAAATATTAGAAATGACCTTTCTATATTAGATTTAGATGAGAATTTGACTCTTAACAGGACATAATGGAGAAAAATAATTAATGTAGCCAACCCACATAGTGGGATAAAGGCTTGTTGTTGTTGTTGTTGATTGTTAATCTTCTTCCCTGAATCCAAATCCCAAAACTCACAATAAGAAGAAATTAAGCACAACAGGTATAATCACAAATTAATTTATTGATAGATAAAAAGATACAATATTGATAGATTGCTTATTGCTCTTTATACAAAATGACTGCTTTCGGTTACTCTATTTGCCGAAGAAATAACAACTCTTAAACCAAAAGTTACCTCAAACAAAGGTTAGGGGTTAGCCGCCATTTCGTATTGTCATATAGGATGGATGAAATTAGAGGAGAGAGTCTCTTATACCATATAATAAAGATGGAATTTCTTTTTATTCCAAGCATGAAACATTCGGCTATCATACATAGGGGCTGAAAAAGCTTTCTATGGAATGATCTCATAATCACCTAAACAGGAAAACAAATTAAACCTTTACAAATTTTGAAATAAAAACTATAATGAAAAATCCTAATGAGGTCAAGTCCATCTATATGCATGTGGCAAAAGTAATCTGATATGTTGAGGGACCCCACAACCATGAAGGGGAAGCTGTTTAGGAAGGTTCCTAATCAAGAGGGATTGTTTAGGAAAATTCCTAATTAAGGAAAATTATTTAGGATTGTTCCTAATCAAGGAGGGAGTTATTTAGAAAAGTTCCTAATTAAGAAAAATTATTTAGGAAGGTTCCTAATCAGGGGGAAGTTATTTAGGAAAGTTTCTTAATTGTATTTATGCTATTTAGAAAGTGTTTAATTATTTAAAAAGGTTTCCTAAAATATGTTTAATTGTTTAGGAAGGTTCCCTAAATCATGTTTAATTATTTAGGAATATTTCCTAAATTATGTTTATGTTGATTAGGAATGTTTTATTTATGTTATTATGTTCTAGGGTTATTTAAGGGGGAGTTTGTCTATGGTTTAGGGTATAATATTGTTTAGTTTATTTTCCTAGTGTTTATGGTGAGTTTCTGTTACGCCGGGTCTGTCTGAACCAGCCGAGCCGATTCAACAAGTTTACAAGAGGCGAACACAGTCCACCTCTTCTTCCCTTGTCCGCCCCAAGTGATGGGTCCCACCCATCAATATGAATTCAAATTGCATAGAGGGGCGGCTAGAGCTTTGGGAGAGAAATTATATTAGGAAAACTTTTGTATTAAATTGGAGGAGGGGATTAGGGGGAGGTCATATTTTGATTAATTGAAATTAGGGTTCCTTGGAGGCTTGGGCTCTAAACAATCTTGTCTCGAGAATTGGGAGAGACGATCCCCCTCTCGGATTGAGGATCTCTTGTATCTTGCTTTGGCTTTTGCTTTGCTTTATTTCCAAGACGCAATCTATCGTTCATAGTTTGATTTGCTCAGAGTTCTTGTGTTTCTCGTTGTTTTTATCAAATATTGTTTAGGTTTGCTTGCGAACTCAAGTAAATCCAATAGGATTACTTGCGAACTCAAGTATTTCTTATCAAATTGGTATCAGAGAAAAGTCTTGGGACCGGTGGTGGGCTGTTTTCGGCAAATTCCAGCAGAAGTTTTTTGGCCAGAAAGGGAGGAAGTTGCTGTTTTTGGTCTCCAAAATTCAGATTTTGTGATTCGACAAACTCCGGATTGTGATGACGGCCAAGAAGGTGGATGCTTTGGAAGAGAGGCTTGAAGGGGAGATGAATCAAATCAAGGAAACTGTGGAGGAAAAAATTTCTTCCATGGAGGGGCAAGTGGCCGATCTACGGGACATGATGAAGAAGATGTTGGAGTTTCAAACCCAATCGGCAGCATCTGAGGCGAAGGGCCCTGGAGCGAAAAACACCAATTCTGAAATCCGTAGGGATGAAGAAGAGGTGGAAATCATGGAAGTGGGGAGAGAAAGACCCCATATGGAGCCTTTCCAGAGGGAGGAGAGAGGAGGGAGATACGGAGAGAGACAAGATTATGGAGGCGTGGAGTCAAGAGGTGCTGATTTGGAGCATCGGGAGGGTTATTATGGACGCCGGGGCGCTGTTTTCGAAGGACGACGAGGGGAATTCGAAGGGGGTTTGGGCTATGGTAGGACAAGGGAAGAACGGGAAACTTGGGGAGGGCCCAGCACTTGGGAGAGGGGAAACTATGGAAGGGACAGGGGGAATGGTAGCGACTAAAAGGTGAGAAAGTTAAAGATGCTCATATTCGAAGGAGAGGATGCTTGTGGGTGGATTTATAAGGTGGAGCGATACTTCGCTGTCAATGGGTTGACGGAGGAGGAGAAGCTGACGGCAGCGGACATGTGCTTGGAGGGAAAAGCCCTATCATGGTATCAGTGGAGAGATCAGAGGAGGGCTATCAGGACCTGGAGGGAATTCAAGGATTGCATCATAGAACGTTTCCAAACCAATTGGGGAGGAGATTTCTATGAGCAGTTCTTTTCTCTGACATAGGAGGGATCCGTAACAGACTACCGGGAGCGATTTGAGCACCTAGCTAGCAGGGTGGAGTGACTCTCAGATACAATATTGGAGGGAAATTTCATGAAGGGGTTGAAGGCGGAGATCAGAGCTGCAGTAAGGTTCTGATGCCCCGTGACTTGGGGGAGGCCATGAAGCTGGCCTAACTGGTGGAAAATCAGAGGAATCTGGAGTGGGGAGCCAGGAGTAGCAGCACAGGGGGGACTTACAGGATGGCGACCACCCATTTAGCACCGAAATTTCTTGCAACAGGGGGGAGTCGAGAGGCCACCAAGAGAAGACAGGAGGAGGTGGAAGTGCGGGAAATTTCAAGTGGCTGATAGAGAAGGAGATACAGTAGAAGAGGGCTAAGGGGTTGTGCTTCCGGTGCGATGAAAAGTATATGCCAGGACATTGTTGCAAGGACCGAACTCTTCAGGTTCTCATCGTCTGTGATGACGAGGAAACTGAGGAGGGAGGGGAGGAGGAGATAGAGGAGGAGATGGAGGAGAAGCTGCACTTGGATCTGGCTGAGGTATCTCCGAACTCAGTGGTAGGATTCACGACGAATCATACCATGAAGGTGAAGGGGGAGATCGAGGACAGGGAGGTAGTGGTGCTGATTGATAGTGGGGCTATCCACAATTTCATCTCCACTCAGGTCGTCGACCAGATTGGAATGAGATTGGTGGATACAGGTTGCTACGGGGTGATGATGGGTACGGGGAAGATGGAGAAGGGCCAGGGGATTTGTAGAGGATTGCTACTGACTATCCAGGGGATTCAGGTGAAGGAAGATTTTCTTCCACTGGAGCTTGGAAGTACAGATGTCATCCTGGGGATGAAATGGCTGCAGACATTGGGAAACACCAAAGTGAACTGGAGAGCACTCACGATAGAGTTGATGGTAGATGGAAGGAAGGTGGAGATTAAGGGAGATGCGGGGCTATCCAAATCCATGGTTTCTCTTAAAACTATGGTGAAGGATATACAGTTGGCAGGTGGAGGATACTTGGTGGAGCTGCATAGTTTGGAGGGAGCAAGATTAGAGGAGGGAGGGGATATACCCCTCTCCATTCAGCCGTTGATTCAGTAGTTCCAAGAGGTGTTTCAGCCACCCCAAGGATTGCCACCGCAGAGGGAGCAAGAGCATGCCATCGTGATGAGGGAGGGCGTGTCACCTATCAGTGTACGGCCTTATCGCTACCCATAGTTCCAGAAAGATGAAATCGAAGAGTTGATTAGAGAGATGTTGGAGGCAAAAATCATCAGACCTAGCATCGGTCCCTTCTCTAGTCCAGTTCTATTGGTGAAAAAGAAGGATGACAGCTGACTTTTTTGTGTTGACTGCAGAGCCCTCAACAAGGAAACTGTACCTGACAAGTTTCCTATACCAGTCATTGATGAGCTACTAGATGAATTGAGTGGAATAGTGATCTTCAGCAAGATAGATTTGAAATCAGGTTACCATCAGATCCGGATGAAGGAGGATGTACCCAAGATGGCTTTTAGAACTCATGAGGGACACTATGAGTTCTTGGTGATGCCTTTTGGCCTCACCAACGCTCCCGCTACTTTCCAGGCCTTTATGAATAAGGTTTTCAAACCTTATCTCAGACGTTTTGTGTTGGTGTTTTTTGACGACATCCTGGTCTACAGCAGGACAGAGGATGAGCACTGAGAGCATTTGAAAAGGGTGTTAGAGGTGCTGCAGGAGCACCAGTTAAGGGCCAACTTGAAGAAGTGCTGTTTTGCACAAGCCAGTGTCAAGTACTTGGGCCATGTTGTATCAAAAGAAGGGATGACAGCAGATCAGTCCAAAATTGAAGCAATGCTAAAGTGGCCAGTGCCGAGAAATCTGAAGGAGCTAAGGGGATTTCTAGGATTGACAGGGTACTATAGAAGGTTTGTAAATGGGTACAGCACCATAGCATGACCACTCACTGAGCAGTATTTGAGAGCCTGAAGAAAGCAATAACTACGGTACTGGTCCTAACTTTGCCAGATTTCACTCAGACCTTCATTGTGGAGATAGATGCATCCGGATACGGGCTGGGTGCAGTGCTTATGCAGAGTCATAGGCCCATTGCTTATTTCAGCCAGGTATTGACTGCTAGAGCCAGGCTGAAGTCAGTCTATGAGAGAGAATTAATGGCCATCGTTTTGGCCATCCAGAAGTGAAGACCCTACCTACTTGAGAGACATTTCATCTTTAGGACAGATCAGTGGAGTTTGAAATATCTACTGGAACAGCGGATGATGACAGAGGAGCATCAGAGGTGGCTGTCCAAGTTGTTGGGGTACGATTTTGAGATTCAGTATAGACCCAGAGTGGAGAACAAGACGGCAGATGCCTTGTCCAGATGTATGGGGGAGCTGCAGACAGTGACACTATCTGTTCCTTTGATGCTTGATTGGGAGGCCATCAGAGAAGAAAGTGCGAGGGATGAGGCATTGGGGAAGATCAGGGCAGATTTGCTGAAGGAAGCGGATAGCCATCCAGGGTACTCATTGGAGGGGGACAGGCTGCTATATCAGGGGAGGTTTGTGATGCCCCGAACCTCGATCCACATCCCAAACTTACTCCAGGAGTTTCATGGAAGCGTTGTAGGGGGCCATTCAGGCATGCAGAAGACATACAGGAGGTTAGCTTCAGAGCTGTATTGGAAGGGAATGCATAAAGATGTAGAGGAGATGGTAGCCAGATGTGAGATCTGCCAAATGAACCAATACATGGCTATGTCACCAGGAGGACTACTACAGTCGTTGGCTCTACCGGGACGGGTATGGGAGGAGATATCCATGGACTTCATAGATGGGCTGCCCCGTTCAGAAGGTTTCACAAAGATTTTAGTGGTAGTGGACAGATTGAGCAGGTAAGCTCATTTCATCCCCCTCCGACACCCTTAGACAGTGATGATAGTGGCTTCAGCTTTCATCAAAGAGGTAGTCAGATTGCATGGAGTACCAGAGGCGATAGTATCAGATAGAGATAAAGTGTTCCTTAGTCACTTTTGGAGGGAGTTGTTCAGATTGCAGGGGACGGTTCTGAAGAGGAGTACAACTTATCACCCACAAACGGATGGCCAAACGGAAGTAGTGAACAGGAGCTTGGAGACTTACCTAAGATGTTTTGTATCGGAGACACCCAAGCTTTGGGCTAAGTGGCTATCATGGGCTGAATACTGGTACAACACCTCTTTTCATTCTGCTTCTCAGATGACTCCATTCAAGGCATTGTACGGAAGGGATCCTCCCCACTTGGTGCACTTCGGGAGTAGCAGTACTCCAGTGTCTTCAGTAGAGGAGTACCTGGAGGAGAGAGATAAAGTGCTAGAAGAGTTGAAGAGGCATCTGCTAAGGGCTCAACAGATTATGAAGAAGCAAGCATATGGGCACAGGAAGGACATCCAGTTTGAAGTGCGGGAGGGGGTGTTCTTGAAACTCCGACCATATAGACAGAAGACAGTCGCCAACTGGAGGAATGAGAAGCTTGCTCCAAGGTACTTTGGACCTTATGAAATACTAGAGAAGATCGGAGCAGTAGCGTATTGCCTGAAACTACCATCAACGGTGACTATACATCCGTTTTTTCATGTATCGCAATTGAGAAGGGCCATTAGTGACTATACAGCCAACCCGACGTTACCAACGACACTTACTGAAGACTTAGAGATGGTTCTGGAACCCTTAGAGCTGATGGGGGTCCGCTGGAAAGAAGATGGAACTAGAGAAGTATTGATCAAGTGGAAGAACCTTCATGATTACACCGGGAGCCGCACGAGAGGGTGAAACAGCAGTTTCCTTGTTTTCACCTTGAGGACAAGGTGATACTTTGGGAGGGCGGTATTGTTACACCGGGTCTGTCTGAACCGGCCCAGCCGGTTCAATAAGTTTACAAGAGGCGGACACAGTTCGCCTCTTCTTCCCTTATCCACCCCAAGTGATGGGTCCCACCCATCAATATGAATTCAAATTGCATAGAGGGGGGCGGCTAGAGCTTTGGGAGGGAAATTATATTAGGAAAACTTTTGTATTAAAGTGGAGGGGATTAGGGGGAGGTCATGTTTTGATTAATTGAAATTAGGATTCCTTGGAGGCTTGGGCTCTAGACAATCTTGTCTAGAGATTTGGGAGAGACGATCCTCCTCACGGATTGAGGATCTCTTGTATCTTACTTTGCCTTTCGCTTTGCTTTATTTCCAAGACGCAATCTATCATTCCTAGTTTGATTTGCTCAGATTTCTTGTGTTTCTCGCTGTTCTTATCAAATATTGTTTAGGTTTGCTTGCGAACTCAAGTAAATCCGATAGGATTACTTGCGAACTCAAGTATTTCCTATCAGTTTCTAGCAGCGTCTAGGGTTTATGTGAGAGCTGATCTACCTCTCGATTAGTAGATCAATTGTATATTGCTTTATTATTGAAGAAGAAATAAGAAAATCAGCCCTATCTTGGTGTTCCTACGCTACTTTTCTACTTGTTACCTTGCTATTTTTACTTCCAAAATGCATCAAATTGGTATCAAAGCGATGTTTTTGGAGAGATGACAGAAAAGAAAGTGAATATGTTGAAAGGCAAAATAGAGCAATTCAAATCCGGCATGGACGAGAAGTTTTTAACTGGGGAGAATCGGATGGAGAGCCGATGTGGAGGGATAGAAGAGATGTTAAGAAAGCTCATGAAAATATAATCCAAAACTCCATCGGTGGTTCCAATTGCTAACCCCAACCGGGAATTGACCAGGATTCCCTTTGCTGAATCTAAGGGGAAAGAAATCAGACGGGAAGAGTTCAATAAGGAAAATTTCTTTCATCAAGAACTACCTACTAGGGCCCCAATAAGGGGCAAATTAGGGTTCCAAATGGGGGGATAGCAAGAAGAGTGTTATGATGGAGGTGATGGAGTGACTGACCACTATGGGAAGCCTTTTGGGCAAGGGGAGTGGATGACTGGAGAAGGAGGGAGAAGTGCCAAACCATGGGAATCGGGTCATGTGAGGCAAGAAAGATGGGATTCTCATCCTCGATATACGAGGGAAACATGGAGAGATCACGACAACCGTTACATTGGAGAAGGAACTATTGGGGTGGTGGAGATCCTAGGGTGACGATCCTAGGGTCACTGCATCTTAGTCTTGATGTGAAACAAATTGAATATCTTGCAGCAAGAGCTGCACCTATTCATTCAGGTTCTTAAGAATTTAGTTCGTATGGTGGAAGAATGAATGTAGATCCACATGCTTTACCCATTCTTGGTAGTTCTCAGTATGACACACCACATTTAGCTTCAATTTTAGGAGCTCTAAGAAGGAATATTGATGATCTCATCTATACTCAAGGGTTTTATGGTGTGAGTTTATCTCTAGGGCGTGATTATATGTCAAGGAAAGTCCTTCAGGGTTCTGCTGGAACTGACTACCAAGGGAGCATTTTTCCACATGACAATCTAAATCTTGGAGTCTCAACAATTGCTGAACGGAAGAATGATAGAGATGCTTTTTGTTAAGACCTTGATATACGTGAAGAGGAGTGCCGTTGGGATATGATGGGGGAGAGGGAATGAGGGAAGGAACGTGAAAGGGATTATCTATCCATAAATAAGAGATATCCTAGGTTATCACTATCTCCCGAATTACAAAGATTGAATTGTTGTGGGCTATGGACTTGAGACTCACTGCCTTGAAGGAAGAGCTAGTTGCTTCTTTCAACCGCGTTGCTGGTGCTAATTGTTGTACCAACCATATCTCTGATTTAGCATCTCAGCATTTTGGCACAGCGGAATTAAGCAAATTTATTATTTGAGTTTTTGGAGTTGTGCCCAAATAACATGCACTTTGATACTACAAAGAATCAGCAGACATCCTTGAACGTTCAAGAAATATTAGCCAAGAAACAATAGGAAAGTTTTTTCCTCCTTAGTGCAAAATATGATGTAGTTAATCCCGTATCAGCCATCGTTTCTTCTGCTAATGTAGCCAAAGCTAAGTGGCAAAACTCATCAGAGAGTGAGTATTCCTCAGATTCAAGTGATTGAGATAGATCCAAAGGTGTAATAAGTCGGCCAATTGTAAGATCTGCAACTACTAGAAGATCTGTTTCACCAATGTGGCGAATCCAAGTAGGTAGATCTGGTTCTTGCAGGTCTGCTGCAATTATCATTAAGAGCCTCAATTATTTCTAGACAAAGAAAAAACTATAACAACTAGAGATGTTGATCCAATCGAGAATGAGGATGGTGAAATGGAACATCAACGAAAGAAGCCTGAAAATAATGTCACTAGAAAGAGTGTTCAAGATGTTATTAGCCTTTTTGAGCGCAAACAAAAAGATGAAAATGCAGATATTCAAAATAGGAAAACTTCAGAGGTATCTATTAATGCCAAGAAATCTGTCTTACGAAGATGTAGGGCAGGAATGGGTGGTTCCTTTAAGAATTCTACACAGGAAAAAAACATTAGATTCTTGCCATCAGATTGCTTCTGGTAACTTGGACCATGAAGCAGAGGAGAAAAAAGAAGATGAGGCCCTCTGAAGAAAAAGGTTGAGAAACTTCGAGCTGAGAATGCTAGAAACCATGCAGCAAACAAGCACATTTTAAGGTGATGCATGAGACACTAGAGCAGAACAACAAAATCTATTAAGGCTTTTGTGAAGCCAGAATCTACAAGTCTCTCTCAAAGACCAAGGAGAAATTCAACTCTACCTATTCTGTTGAAGGAACTTTCTAAGTCAACCAATTCAAAGAATGTCTCGCCTAAATCATCTTCTCCAAAGATTGAGAGCACTTTGCAATCAGGCCCTCTGAAGAAAAAGAATGGAACACAACCAGCTAAAAGCTCTTCTGAGGTTCTTCTAGTAGCATTTCAAGCCGCCAAAGACCCTAGCTATCAAATTCTCCACACCATCCAAGCCTGAAGTCTAAGAAGTCATTGAGGCGTGCGATAAGAGATTACACCCCGCCTTCACCACCCCTGACTTTGATAGAAATCATAGAGGTCATTTTGGAGCCCTTGGAAGTAGAAGGGTTGCGCCGAGGGGGAACATGAGCACATAAGGTATTTATCAAGTGGAAGGATTTGTCGGAGTACGTAGCCACATAGGAGCCATATGAGATGATTCGGAGACAGTCTCATCAGTCTACCTTGAGGACAAGATGAATTTTTGAAGAGTGTAGGGGGACCTCACAGCCAGGAAGGGAGAGTTGTTTAGGAAGGTTCCTAATCAAGAAGAAATTATTCTGTGCGGAGACCAAACGGCGAGAACCGTCCGGATTTGTTGCCCTTTTGCTGCACTTTTGCAAATGCACAACAAAAAAATAGCAAATATGCAATTATGAATGCACTTTTGCTACCTTTTTGCTGAGTATTTACAAAAGCGCAGCAAAAATATAGCAAATATCCAATTAGTAGGATATTTACTACGCTTTAGCTGCCTTTTTGCTGCGCTTTTATAAATACTCAACAAAAGGGAAACAAACATGCAATTATAAATGCATATTTGCTAGCATTTTACTGAGTATTTACAAAAGGGCAGCTAAAGCAAATCCAGATGGTTCTCGCCGTCCGGTCTCCGCACAGAATAATTTTTCCTAATCAAGAGGGTGTTGTTTAGGAAATTTCCTAATTAAGGGAAATCATTTAGGAAGTTTCATAATCAAGGGGTGAGTTGTTTACAAAAGTTCTTAATTAAGGGAAATTATTTAGGAAAGTTCATAATCAAGGGGGGAGTTGTTTAAGAAAGTTCCCTAATTATGTTTATGCTATTTCGAAAGTGTTTAATTATTTAGGAAGGTTTCCAATAATATGTTTAATTATTTAGGAAGGTTTGTTAAATTATGTTTATGTTGATTAGGAAGTTTTATTTATGTTATTTTGTTCTAGGGCTATTTAAGGGAGAGTTTGTCTATGATTTTGGGTATGATATTGCTGAGTTTATTTTTCTAGTATTTGTGGTGAGTTCCTAGCGGCATCTAGGGTTTGTGAGAGAGCTGATCTACCTCTCGAATAGTAGATCAATTATATCTTGCTTTATTATTGAAGAAGAAATAAGAAAATCAGCCCTATCTTGATGTTCCTATGTTGTTTTTCTACTTATTACCTTGCTATTTTTACTTCCAAAATGCATCATAATCACCACGTGATGGCTAGCTGGAATGCAATGTAGCACACTCTCCAATTACTTGTGAATTCAACCAACAGGAATACTATATATGCAATTCCGGTAAAATATCAATTGCATAATGCCAGCAATTCCACATATGAATAATTCCATGGTGCACACAATACGCATATATGTTTAATGCTACCGTGATTCATTCCCCAAATCCATGCAACCATCTATGATCAATTCCAGCATGATGGACTCCCTTGATTTCCAAGATTACTAGATGCATGTGGCAGAAGTAATCACCACGTGATGGCTAGCTAGAATGCCATTACACTCTCTAATCACTCGTGAATTCTACCAGCAGAAATACTATATATGCAATTCCAGATAACAATCAATTGCATAATGCCAGTAATTCCACATTTCCACATAAGAATAATTTCTTGGTGCACACAATACGCATATATGTTTAATGCCACCGTGATTCATTCCCCAAATCTGGTCTGGCAAATTTTGTTAAGGAATTTGAGTTTGGATCTGGTGCCATATCCCAGAGGTGAAAAATCTGATATGAAAAAATCAAGAGGTTGGTTAAACCCTCATCCATAGGCTTAAATTTATGGGTTCAAAAAGAATTTGAAAACTATGTATCTTGCCCAACTTTCCCCTTATTTGCCCTCATTTGATTTACACTCCATAAAAAGTGGTATCACAGTTGATGGTTCGATTGTGATTAAAATGTTTCATACAATTTGTGGCCACCTTCTAACATGGTTCAATAAAATTCAATAATATGTGACTCCCAGGATGACTCCTCGTAGTTCAGTAAGCTCTTAGCATATAATACTCAATGATATTTAAAAAAAAAAAAAAAACAATTGGAGAGGAAGTGATAGTCTAATGTGAATAATTCTCACATGAGGATAAGATTGTTAAGGCATGTGATAATTTGAGTTTAATCTCACATAATATGGGTGAAAATATATTGGTGTAAAAATACTAATTGGTTGGCCCTAATTAATAAAATAAAGCTTCTAAGTTTAAAATGAATTTAGCTGCTTATATAATCAATCCAACTTTGGTCTGAGGGTTGGTTCACGCACCTTAATAACCTTAACAAAAACATCCTTTGTTGCTTTTAACTAAATTCCTCTCATCAATCATAGTAAGTTTTGCAATCATCGGCAAAATACAATTTATAATATTTCTAATAAAACATTTCAAAGAATCAAGCTAACAATTGCATGTCCAACTCCAAGAAGTATATAAAACCTTCTCCACCAACTTCATAGGAAAGCTAAAATGTTAACGCCTTCTTTCGTGAAGTTTATAGAGGTTTGGGTTGCAAACTTTATTGGTTGAAATGCTTCAACATGGGTGCATTTGAACAATTGAATTCCCATGGGTGCATATGAATTCACATGCATCAACTAGAAGAGGAGATAGAATTAGAATTAAAGGTTATGAAGAATAAAGGGTAGGTTGAAGGTAAAAATGGAGAGAAGTTGCTCAAAATAATTGATGAGTAACAGAATTAATACATTAGGAAGCACTTAGCTAGAATGAATTGAAAATGAGGTTTCATAACACAAATAGTTGGCATATGATTAATGCTGCTGCTGCTGCTGCTGATGTTTAATAATCAGCATAATGGAACAAAACCCAAATAGAAGAAATTTATCTTCTCAGATATTATCTTCCAAATTTTCACTTTACCAATAACTGTAATAGTAAAGTAGCTCCCTATAACTTCATGTTGATATTCTTTCAAACCAATTACAACTAAATAAGCATCTAAACTCTTCTGGTCAAGATTGTTGAAATTTGAATATAGAGAATTGACGAAGGAATATAAAGCATTTACTCACAAAGGAAAACGAATAATTATTCATAATAACTAGTCAATACTCATACGCTGCAATAGAGGATGAAATAATAGAAATGAAGTTAGGCGTTGATTGCACTTTAAAGACACTGACAAGAATTAAAATGATTGAAGGTTGATCTATTAAACTTAAATTAAAATATTAAAAATCTAAATTTAAGTCTAATGTCATATGTTATGTGTAATTAGTCATTAAATGAAATAGATGAACATTAAGTAATAATCACAAATGAAACTTGGTTCCAACTTCCAACATAATTATATTTGAATTTAAATTTAAAAACAAAGACATCCATGATGTGATAGTTAAGTATTAAATAAATAAACCAATATTCAAATTTTAAGTCAATGTTATATGTTACATGTAAATAGTACTTAAATAAAAACATTGACGATCAAGTAGTCATAAATGAATTTGAGCTTCAATATAATTATATTTAAATTCAAATTTAAGAATAATAACATCTATGGTATGATAGTTAAGTGTTGCAAAAAATAAGTGAAGCTTTCAAAGTCAAAATTGTATAATGTGTCATCTGTCATGTGATAAATATGAAGTATATTTGAATTAAGTTCAAATTATGATATATAGCAGTCACAAGATCTGTCAAACATCACCTCTTAGTCATGTACACATATTTACTATGTTTAAAGATATTATAAAAAAACAATCCATTGCCACAACATTATCTTGGTTAAAATTTCAATATATATATATATATATGCTAAAGATGTAAAACAGTTGTGGGAAAGCAGTACCCAAAAGTCGTAATGAGGTGTGGTAATTCTAGTTATTTGGTTGGCAGCCAAAGGATTGGAAAGAGCTATTTGAGCAAAGGAGTGATATAAGAAGATTTTGGCCATAGGACTTCCCTTTCATCTGGTCTAAATTTAATTAAAAGTAGAAAACCCTAAGCCAAAAAAAAAACACACATTTCTAGTTGATTTCTCGAGCTCTTACTTAAATATGTGTGAAGCCACAACTTTTTTCACTTATTGAGCACCAAACAATTATTTAACCAAAGCCTTATTTTGGTAAGACATACTGTATAGGAGATGAAATTACATACCAGCATAAAGGACAAAAATATGACACTGAAAAGTGTCTCGCTAAAGTAACCCCTCTCAGCCCCAAGCTCCTGAAGTATGGAGAGCCAAAGAGGAGAGAAAAAATAAACATTGGTAAAGAAATGTTAAATTAATAATATTTCCACATGACAAAAGTACCCACCGGAAGGATCATGAATCCAATATCTTTAAGAATTGGCCCAGGTCGGTGCAAATAGTGAACGCCTCGAGCAGCTAAACCATGAATATACTAGAAAAAGCCAAGGGAAGATTGTAAGTTTCAAACTATGCCCTGGTTCAAAAGAGCTGTAAAGCTCTTCAAGTTTCTTAGGAGCATGCACCACAAAAGGGGTGATATGCATGGAATAGGAATAACAGAATTCTTTAAAGCCTTTTTACATGATATAAAGCTTGGATAAGCATTCATTCAGGGGAATAGAAAAAACAAAGAAAATTATTTAATGCATAACCCACTTGTTAGCTCACCACCAATATGCAATTGCAAACAAAATAAAAGTATTGAGGAGTCGTCTTTAGATATATTTTGAGAATTCTTTGATGTATTCAAGTAATTTATGCTTTTCTTATTTTTACGTACCCTGTAGCTTTAAGCAATAGAAAAGAGTGACATTAGCAGATAGAACAATTTAAACAAAGGTGGTAAACCAGAACAACTGTACAGATAAGTCTAAAGAAGATCCAATCAAGGTAGAAAGAACAATGAACAGCTCATGCTTTCCTCGTCTTGTAAAGTGGAGATCAAGGGTTCAATTCCTTAAAGAACATGTCAGGGAGGCATGTTGTTTGGATTTTTAGAGTGACTGTGGTGATCGAAACGTGCCGCAAACATATCAAAGATAAATATGCAATTGTACCATTTTAAAAAGTAAACTGCTTATGTGCAAAGATTGCACTTGAAGACAAATTACTTTGATTTAGAAGAACACCAGAGGAGATAGGGATGTGATGAAATTAGTAAAAGGAACCTTTTAGAATAGGATTCTCTTAAAAAGAAATAGCCTTCTATGGAAATCATGTAATAAGTAAACTTAAAAAGATAAAAATGATATTGCTCCTTTTTTATAGGACACTTTCAGAAGTTGATAATAAAAGGGGTAAATGATAGTGAAGGAACAAAAACAAATTTAATTTAGAAGCCACAGAGATCAAGAGCTTTGTGTTCCTCTCTACAACATATAACTCTGAGCATTTAGCAGATTATCCACTACTTTTGAACATTGCTAAATCCATACAAAGGTTGCTCAAGTATACTTGTGTGTGTTGATGCAATGTTGTTTTACCCCTCACATAATAAACTAACAATTGAGCGTCGAAATTTTCTAACAAGAAACTGGGGATTTCTAACCTCTTTAACATTCAGTCTATTCCATTACCATGTCTTAAGACATAAAAGTGTCCTTAGGATAGCCTATATAACATGAAATTCAAGAACAATAAAATATAAGTCAACCCCAAATGCATTTACACTTATAAATACAGTATAATCAGATACAATCAAAGCAGATTCAAATTAAAATCAATAACTAAACTAAGAGATTAAGTGATGAATCCCTAGGGTAGTAGAAATTAGGCTTGTAAACAAGCAGAACATTGCCTCATTCAAATATGTTTATTTGTTACTTATTATTATACTTGAAAAAAATATTGAACATGAATTTTGTTTTAAAATCTCACTCAAACTTGCTTGTATACTTCTTATCGAGCGACATCCAAAATCGAACTTTAATCACAATATACAAACTTGTTCATAAAAATTGGCATATTTCAATTATCATGTCTTTTAATCTTTTTGAAAATATAAATACTGATTAAAAAATGGTTCATTGGAATAATCTAATACTTTGCTCAATATGAACTCTCATTATATTTATGCCTTTATTAATATACATCACACAAAATGTATATGATGAAAATAAGTTTAATGCAAGAAAATAAGAAAATAAATTGAGTCGTTTAAGATTCTATCATACAATCATTAAGGGGACATTTAATAGAGATCTTAGCAAACTACTTGCTGAATAACAAATCAAAAAGCACATGAGCATCAATGAACAAGAGAGTCAATGCCCAAATTTGTTCATTTATATGCAAAATTTCATAAACCATGAGGTAGTTTATTCAATTATTCAAGTACTTGAAGCCTTAAACGAACTGGTATCAAGCAATTCATCCAACAAACTACTTCATTTGCACCCGTAATAGAAACATCTTCACATGAAAAGTCGTATCACCGGAGTACATAGAAGACAGCAATTTAGCAGTTTCAGAACACACGTACTTCTTTACGAAACTATCTGCAAAGCATTCGAGACCCAGTGCACAGAAAAGATGCATACAAAGATATAAGACCATTAAAGAAGACACACAACCACCATCAAGATCAAGAAAAAGAGAGTACGTGCTGCAAACTACGATCTGTAAGACTCTCAGCTACTCCACATAAAAAATATCATTATGGAAAATTCAAGATGAATACCCCCCAAAACTCTACACGTTATCACTGAACTTAGGTTTTGCAAACAAAAGCAGCCAAAAAAACCAAATTCTACCTGAAATATGAGACCAGCAAACAGATACTTCCATTTCTCAGCCAGAAAATGAAGCTCCAAAGACGTTTCCACACAAATCTTCCTCCATAGCTGACATCACACAAAGCCCTCTCAAAATAACATAAATAATATATCAACTCGGAAAGAAATCGCACGGTAAGATGAAGAATGGAGCAGAGGTGAAAGAAAACATGTGAAACAAACCTTGGAAGCCTCGCGAGTAAGATAAACCATAGTAGTGGTAATCCACGGCACAATTTCCATAGAATGTTAGAAGACGTCTGCTCTTGCGCTCATCCTTCTTCACCTTCAAAGTCAAAACTACTGAAACTCCAAACGGTGCTCTCAATCGCTCCTTCGGCTACTTATCTGACGGCTGGGGCGGGGGCAGGGGCGGGGGCGGGGGATGATTCGATGAAGTTTTGTTCTGTCGAAGCTTGACTGACCTTTTTTCCTTATCAATTAATACCTGCACTGATTTCAAACAATTAAAATGTTTTTAATTTGGCCAGTCGCGTTCTTCTGGCAACCAGACCGCTCAGGAGGACTAAACACACGAGAGATAAGAGAGGTTGAGAGAAACTGCTACTTCTTGTTCGCCTCTCTGCTACGTGCGATCGGTTAGGAGGAAGGACAAGAAACTGCGAGCGGAGCCTCTTGATGGATTCGCCGAATCTCAACAAAATAAAAATAAAATTTCATGACTTAAACACTTCAATAAGAAAATAATAATTTATGATTGTCCGTTGCATGTAAGAGAACGAGGGCTCATTCATTAGTTAGTTATGTTTGGTTGTATTTTTATTTAATTTAATTTTAATTTTAATTTTTTTGAGAAATTATATTTATATATTTAATTAGAGAAATATTTAAGCTATTTTCTTTCCAAAAAATTGTCCGAAAGTTGGTTTCAAATAAAATAAATTTCTTATGTTTATGTCTTCACGATAAAGCAAGAAATATGTTGTCTTTCCGTACAAATTGTTGAATTCAAATTTCTCTATAGATGATATCCGACCTTATTAGCAGGCTGGCTAGATGAACATGCGAGTAGAGTATGAGAATGTAAAGTAGAGAGTAGAGCAAAAGAGGAAGAGAGATAATATAAGTAAATGCTTATAAAGAACTATAGGTCAAACTGGTAGATTTTTCAATATATAAGTTAAAAATACAGTGTAAAAGTTCAAAATAATTTCTCTTCACCCATTATTTATAGAATTCTAAGGGTTACATGAAAAACTATATAGAGAACAAATAAACAATACAATGCAAAACATATTATATGTAGTCATAACACAATACCCAAAACATGTGTCACCCCCTAATTGGCTAAGAGAGAGGCGAGGTTAATGATTTATCTCTGGGTGAGTTTAGTGGTGTTGAGTGCAAAATAAGCAAGTTCAATAGGGGGGCGAGTATGTTGTACAAGGCGGGTTTGCAAGCTAGCATCGAGCATGGGTAACTTGGTGATTTGAGTTGGTTGGAAATCATTGGTGGTCTATACCAAGCCTCGGGTTATCATGAAGGAACTAGCAAGTGAGATGAGACAACTATGACAACTAGCTGTGGTTGATGTGGCTAAAGCGAGTTGAGGACCTAAGTAGGCTTTTTCCTATAATTGAGTTTGGGTGGAGGGATGGTTGTTCTGGGTGTGAGCAAGTGATCGATAATGGAGTCCATGTTTGTGGTGGGCATCGAGCTGTTGATCTGATGAGGAAACTCCTAGTCGTCGTGTATAGTGCAGTTCTTTGGTAAACCTGGGCGAGTGATGCATGTTGATCTAGTTGGGGTGAGTTTCCCTTTGACTTCTAAGCTAGTGATGCTCCCCTTAGATTGCTTAGAAGAGTTCCTCCCATAGGCCATCTTGAAAGGCAAGTTCCTCCCATAGGCTCTCTTAAAAAGAAAATTCCTTTATCGTGACCCGCTAGCCACCTGCTACGCACCTAAGAAAGATCACGAGCATTGAATAAGGCTAGCAAACAAGTATAAAGAAAAAAAAAAGTGAATTTACAATCTTGTTTACTGTAGCCTTGAGGAATGTGTTGACCTCATGTTGATGACAGTGATGTGATATCACCCTCCAAGTGATTCTCTATAAATATGGGGTCTGCATTATGAAAGATTTGCTCTTTTGTTTATGTGATGAGAGCTTATGGATTCGACGAATCTTTGCGAGAATGAATCCCTTAGTAATTGCTCATCTTAGCTGAGAGCATCCAAGAAAGTCGCCTTTCTACAGGGGCAAGTTAAGTTTGGGGTGATTGAGGTTTCATCGAGAAAGGAGATGGTCGGTAATGCCCACTCGACACAGGTGATCCTCAAGCTCAATGTTGCCCCACCTATAAAGAAGGTTAGAGTGGACTATGGGGAAAAGATCGAGATAGCTATCATACTAGCTGCGAAGACTACAATAAATATAGTGATTTATGGGTTCATTGCTAGTAGAGGTGATGCCAACCTCGGTGATGTTGATGACAACCCTTGGTGTGATGCATCAAGATTTAATTTGGAAGAATTTTCTCTTTTAATATTCTAATTATCTACTAAAATCACTAATTACATTAAAAAATAGATAAAAATAGTAGAAGTAACCTTTTTCATTTCATTTATCATCAAAGCATATACATATAATCATGTTCTCAAAAATTATTTATAATAGACATGAATATTATTTCATCACATTGGTCTATTCAATTACATTCCTAGCTACAAAAATAAATAATAGAATAAAATACCTATCACAATAACAGAATAAAATTACATTCAATTACTAACTCGATTATAATGGAGTTTGGCCATTAGGTAGTATGATATATATCTCGCCCATTAGATGTGGTGTAATAAGAGAAGCTAGTTAAAATAATTCTAAAAGAGCTCGACAATTAATAAATTTTTTAAGTTAACTCAACAAATTGATCTTGACATCAAAATAATTGTATTTGAACTCGACATGAGAATTAATATACATGAGCTCAAAATGAAGGTAAGTATACCTAAACTTGACATGAGAATAGATGTAAATGAACTTAGTGTGAGAGTAAATGTACCCCAATGAGTTCAAATATGAGCATAAAATGTTAGGAAAATTTTGCAATTATCATTAAAACATTCAATGTACTGGACTTGGTAGTAAAATTGTGCTTTATTTGTATATTTATTTGACAATTAATAGATTAGCTTCGTGCTTTGTGTATTGATCACATATTTCATGGATAGTGTTTGGAGTGAACCAATCACTTTATGAATTTTCATAAAAATGATGAATTTGGTACATAGTTGCCTTACGTGACTGCGCCATTAGCTAGACTTTATAGTTTTTTGTAGGGTAATAATCTAGACTCACTAATGATAGGAGACTCAAGCAGTACTCATTATGGATCTCAACGTAATAGGGGGAGTCAGTCAATATGGCTACTTTTCATTATATGATATCATCATCGCCTTTAATGGGCCTTACTTTATGCTTGGCTTTTTAGTCTTCATGGCGATAACCACTAAGACTCACAAGCTACAGGGGACTCACTAACAACTCATCATGGATCTCTTCGCAATTGGGGGAGTCATCTTATAGGGACCAGCTAGTTGATGTGAGAGCTTTGTAGTCAAATACTAGAGATGTGTACCTATAATTCATGGTACAAGTTAATAATAATTACCTTTGAGTAATAATTATATTCGATAAGTGAGAGCTTTATTTGGTGATAACGCATGGATGATTAGCTAACTAATTTTACTCTTTTCGTCCCTTATTTTTCCTTATTTTTCCTTCATTTCTCTTTTTTTTTTTTTTTGAGTTAAATCAAGAGCTAGCTTATTAAGATTATTATAGAATTTAAACATAACTCACCAAATAAATTTGATAGAGAATAAGGATGCGACTTTGTTTTAGTGAAGACTTTCCTTCTCTTGAGTGGTTTGGCTCTCCTATAGGTCTTTGTGCCTGGGGTCCTCTACTCTTCCCTTCTATTTAGCTTAAGTATGGATAAGAACTTGATGGGTTCTCGTCTTTGTCAGCAGGGCTGAGTGGCTTGGGCTATCGAGCCTCATTCCTATTATTATACACTCATTAGATACTATGAGTGAACCAAACTATAGCTTAGTGAGTGGGAGATTCCTCCTTAGACCTTATAGTCCAACTCACTTATGTGAATTCCTTGAGTGTTTTTATAAAGTAGGTATATGGGATGGGTGAGTTCAGTATTTAGTTTCAAGGGGCATGCGAGTTTCCTAAGCCAAAAATTAATTAGTCATGGATTCAAAGTTACAAACTTGCTTATATTAGAACTCGAACATACAAAAATTATAAAAGATATGCAATGAGAAATTTTTTATTTTATTTTATTAGGGAGATTTTTAATGAATTGTTGTAGGAAGAAGAGAGGTTCCCTCATGGGTAGAAGATCTTTAAGTCATCAATACTCCTTGTTCTTAGAAATTCCTTCCCTACGCAAATTTATAGTTGATAAGCTTGTAGGCCAACTTGCTTTTAATGATGTATGGGCCTTCTCATGCTGATTCTAACTTGCCAAGGATAGATTGATAAACAATATCATCCACCTTCTTGAGAACTAGGTCACATGAGTGGAATTTCTTCTTCTTGATGTACGAGTCATTGTATTTGGCCATCCTTCTCTTCACCACTTCTTTCCTAAGGATAGATTGTGCTTTGGACTCTTCTAAGAGGTTGGTGGCCTTCTTCAGGCCTTCCTAGTTCTTTACCATCCAGTCGGCAAACTCACCTTCTTCATAATTATCAGTGATAACCACTCTTTGGAATGTAATTTAAGCTCCACTAGGAATAATACTTCAACACCAAGGGAAAGTGAGAATGGTATTTATCCAATAATTGAGGAGTGAGTTATTCTTATTGCCCATAAGATAAAGGGAAGTGCCTCCACCCATTTGCCTCTTACTCCTTCCACCTCCTTATAGAGGTTTAGGATTTGCTTGTTTGTTACTTCAACCTACCCGTTGGTATGTGTATGATGACCTAAGAAAAAATTGAGGTGAATCCCACATGATTTGTAAAAGTCATTATGTCTATTAGTGATTAATTAAGGCCCATTATTTGTAGTACCTACTATAACAGTGTTACATTTATTATGACTTGGTCTGGTAAGCATTTTGTTTTAGAACTTCTGGATTTTCACTATATATGTCTGAGAAGGTTTTGTATGCATGAGAATATCTTAATTCTATTATAAAGCATGTCCCAAGGGTATGTGTGCATGAAATATAAAGTCTGAATTTTTATTTTGGGAGCGCTACGATGCTGGGTTTGGGGGAGCTGCGATGTTGAGATCTTTGACTTTGGTCATTTTTTTTATTAGAGTCTGCACAATGGGGTTGTTATTTGGAGCACTGTAGTGCAACTTTAATTTTTTATTAAAATATCAATTTTCACTAATTTTTTATTTTGGCAAAATAATTCCCTCCCCCTTAGAGCTATCATTCTAGAGAGATAGAGAGGGATTTAGTGAGAGAAAGCTAGTTTCGGGTGACTTCAGTCCATTTTTTGCTATTGGTCCAGTTTAGAAAGTTGCCTGTATCAATGTAGGTTATATTCTGCTTATCTCAGTTTTTAATAATGTGAGAATTTTAAATTTTTTCTAATTAAAATTATAAATTTATGGGGTAAAAATGGGGATTACTTTCAATCTATTAAATTTTTATTGTGCAACTTTTTATATATTATAAATACAAGTTTTTTTAGATATTTTTGTATTTTTGTTAAGCATTTTCCCTGGGCAGACTGGAAAGTGTGCTATTTTTAGTGAATTAAAGAATAATTTAAAATATCACACTGTAAAATATTTAAGGCTTTAAAGTAATGCTTTGAATAATATATGATAATATGATAAAATTTTAAAATTATGAAATTTTGCTTAGTTGTTAATCTTATTTGCTACCAGTATAACATTCAATGAATTTCTATATTTTGATTAATTTTTTTTTTTATCAAAACACAATTATATTTGTGCTTATGTTCTTGAAATATATGATTTTAGAGGAGTTCTAAAATCTAGAGGAAGGTCTATTGTGTTGTATAAGGGCCAAAATTTTTGAATATCTATTTTGCTAAGCATTTGGGAGTCATAAGGCCATGTTTTATGATATGCTAGCATAGGGAGTCATAAAGGTCTGAATTCTTATATTTGTTTCTATTTGAGAGTATAAGGGAGTGAGAGAATCTTTTATTTTCTGCTCTCATATATGAATGACTTATTTATTTACATTTTATGTAAAGTTATTTAATTTCAGTTATCTATTAGCATTGCTCTGTTCAATACAATAGCTTATTAATAGTTGCTTTTAATTCAATAAATATATATTAGGTTAAGTATTAAAAATTTAGATTCGTGGGTATTATATGCTGAGTTATGTTAGCTTACACCTATTATGCATTCTATTTTAGGTTAGGGTAAGGAGTTGATTAAGTAGCTGAGGATGCAGGTTGTGATAATCCAAGTATGTATAGGTATTTTCCTAATTTTTTGATTTTATATAGTCATCTCTATTATTTGTCCTACTTTGTTCCATTTCTTCTGTGGTTATGTACTATATTATAGAGTTTTATTATATATACATTTTAAAGATGAATAGAGAGAAAAAATTATGGATGAGTATATTTTTTATTTATTAAAAGTTAGTTAGTAGCTCTATTATTTGTTAATAACTAAAGAATACTAAAAGGTTATCTAAATTAGATCTTGGCCTTGATATGTCACCTTTCAACACAATATGACCCATTCTATCTATTGGTTTTATTAGGTAGGGTTGTGACAATATTAGTGATTATGAAAGGTAGGACATATTTATAGATTATATCTATCAATAAAAGGTTTTTGACAATGATATAGGTTGTCTTGGTGAGATCTTTGGCTTCTATCAACTTAGTGAAGTACTTGACCATGATTAGTATAAATTAGATCTACCTAGTAGAAGGTGATAATGGCCTTAGGAGGTCCATCCCCCACACAACAAATGTCTATAGGAAACTTCTGGGCTATAAATTGTGAGATGGCTATAGCTTCAATGGGGCAAATTTATGACATTAAGGGTACCTCCTTTAGAACTCCTCTATATCATTCCTTAGAGTCACCAAAAACATCCTTGCTTTAAAATTCTATGGGCAAGTATCCTTCATCTTAAATGGCTACCACACTCACATGAATGGACTTCCTTAAGAACATCCTCCCTAATAGGCCTTAGATTGAGTGAATTCATCAATCTTCTAAATAGTTCATCTCAAATTAGTAAATATATAGTTGCCTTTATTTTAAATTATCACTAGTTCTTGACCTTAGAACTTATTCTTTATAACCACAAATAGTCTAAGATGTAATCTATCCAACTCGCTAGGTGGCTGCCCTCCACCTACTTATCATCCTCTATCAATTATGGGACTTATTATTTTCATAGTTGGTTTCCCATCTAAATTTCCCTATTTTGAGTGGAGGTTGATGAGTTTCTTTTTCTTCTTGGTATCTGAATTATTTTGAAGTATGCCAATTTGTTTATCTCTACCTTCACCTTGAGAGATTCTTTGGTAGCATTTCATCTGTCACTTTATACTCACTATTTATTTTATTCATTATCAATTGTGAGTTAGAAAGTACTACTAACTAAGTCCCTCCTAGGCCTATAGTGAGTTACATGTCGACGAGCAGAGCCTCATATTCTTCTTGATTATTTATTACCTTAAACTCAATACTAGTGGATTATTTGATGATTATTCTTGTTAAGCTCTTTAGCAGTATGCTCGCTCCTACACCCGACACTCCTAAAGCTCATTCGACATTGAAGGTCTAATATATTTGAAAAGCCTCATAATCTTTCTTGACATCTTGAGTAGTGAAGTCGACAAGGAAATTTATGAGTGCCTAAGCCTTAATAATTGTTCTTGGTGTGTAGGTTATTTGAAATTCATTTAGCCCCATTGACCATTTTAATAATATCTTGAATGATCTAGCTAGTGAGTACTATTTTGAGAAAATATTCCATGATAACTTGTATTGAGTGGGATTGAAAGTATGGTCATAGTCACCTAGATGAGATCACTAGTGACCATGTGAGTTTCTCCATAATTAGGTACCCATGTCCTGCTCCCCTTAGTTCTTTACTCATATAATACATAGGCCATAAGTTTTTCCCTTTTTTCCCTGATGAGTACTAAGCTAGTTGCATCCACACCCACTCCCATGTATAATAATAAATCCTTACCTAGTTTAAGATTGTAGAGTAAGGGTGGTGAGGAGAAAAGAAGCTTTAGTTATTAGAAAGTGACCTTATAGTTCTTACTCTAGAAAAACATCTTGACTTTTTTAATCACCTTAAAGAATGGTGAACACCTCTCACCCAACTTGGAGATGAAATAGTTCAGCTTAGAGACTTGCCTAGTGAGTCACTGCACCTTTTTGGTTATCCTTGGTTATGACATCTCTAGAAGTTCCTTCACCTTGTCAAGGTTCATTTTGATGCCTTAGGGAGTTAGGGGAAACTTAGGAAATTTCCTAAACTTGTGCCAAAAGTACACTTCATAGAGTTAAAGCACATATCATGCCTTTTAAGAGTGGATGATATCTCTTTCAAATCTTCAAAATATTGTATGAGTTACTTGCTCTTCACTATTAAGTTATCCAAATACAGCTCAACATCCCTTGGCTTATGGTCTTTGAAAACTCAATCCATCATCCTTTGATAGGTCATCCCTGTATACTTCAATCTAAAAGATATGACCTTGTAGCGATAAATTCCTTCTCTAGTGATGAAGGAAGTCTTCACCAAGGATGACGATTTTTATTTGGTGTTAACTAGAGAAAGCATCCAAAAAGCTCATCACTAAGTACCCCACTATTAAGTCAACTAGTGAATCTATCCTGGGTAATTAATAACCATCTTTAGGGCATGCTAAGTTGAGGTTAGTGAAGTCTACATATACCCTCCACTTATTAATCACCTTTTATACCATCACCACATTTGAGCTTTAGTATGGGTACCACACCCCCTTGATGAACTCGACCTCCACTAGCTTCTACACTTCCTGCTTGATAAGATTGATGAGTGTCACTATTATCTTTCTTATTTTTTATTTTATGGGCCTAACATCCTTCCTCACACTAAGCTTATGGCTAATGATTTCCTTATTAATGCATGACATCTTTGTTCCATCTAAAAAAATGTCTAGTTCATCCGTAAGGGCTTGTATGAGCTCACCTGGGTGTTCTTCACTAAATGAGGTTCTTATCCTTAAGAGTTCAAACCTTTATAACTAGGAGTTCTTCAACTGCTTTCATGGTATCCAAGCCTGGGCCTTGCTTCACATCACACTACAAGACTTCTTTTGTGGAAGTCACCACGTTCCTTATTACCCTTAGATAAGAGGGATGTGAATGGGTGAGGTCTCCCCTCAGTGTAATTTCCATTCCTCCAATAGGGTATTTGATGACCACAATATAAGTTGAGATCACAACCTTAAAAGTGCTCAATAAGGACTTGCCAAAGGTGGCTTATATATGGCTTAGGCGTCCATGATAATGAAATATGCCATTGTAGTATGTTTTTAGTTGCCCTTATCCTAGGTGACTAGTAGGGTGAGTACTCCTATTCCTCTACACTCTTTGGAGAAACTATATAAGGGCCCTATATGAGATTTATGATGGGCAGTAAAGAGATTCATATTCCCAAACATAGATTTAAAGATAATATTAATAAAAATCCCTATGTCAATTAATATACTACCTATTTGATAATTGGGAATCAATGTAGTGATGACCATAACATTATTGTAGGGGTTCCCTCCTATAGGCCTATTAGCTTCTTCAAAAGTCATAAGGATAATGTCCATCATTACAGCACTCAAGGTAGATGGTGAGTTTCACCTCTCTAGCCTTCATTCTTTTGATAATCACTATGAAGTAAGCTTGCTCTTCCCCAATAATGATGAGCTTATTCTCATGGCCTTCCATTCGATCCTTTCCTGGGCATCAACTAGGGTCGGTGAGTACAAACTCCTTCAACTTCCCAGCCTTGATGAGTTCTTCAACTATTCCTTAGAGATAACAACATTCTTTTGTGTCATAGCTATGGTCTTTATGGAAGGCACAATATCTAGAGGTGCCCTTGGCATGTGCGCTTGCCTTCATAGGTGTTGGATGCTTAAAGAACTCCTTATTTTGGATGGCCTCAATACACTCATCCATTGAAAATTATAGTTAAGTATAAGTGGGGTAAGCAAGGGTAGGAAGTGTGTCATCCTCATAGTAAGTGTTAGTGGCCTGAGGAAGCTCCTTATCACTTGGTATGGGTGGCCCTACTATCCTTAGTGGCCTGGGTTACCAGGGAACTCTCTACTGCTTTGGGCGTTGATGATCTTAAAAGTTCAATGGATGGTTAAGAAACTAAATAAACTATGAAATGACTCATGATCACTAAGAGGGGGGTGAATTTGTATTTCAAAATCTTTTTTAAAACCTTTTTTAAATTTTGAATTAAATAAACAAAATTTATAATCTTAAATGTGAAAGTAAATAATAAAAATAAATACTAACTTTTTTTTATTTTATAGAAAAATAAATAACCATTTTTTCCTTTTCACTTTTCTAAAATTTTCAATTCAAACTAATCAAGATGATTTTTGTGTCATGACAACAACCAAAGCCAAACCAAATTACGAAAAGTTAACGTGCAAGAAAGTAAAGTGCATAAAATAAAATGCAAAATAAAAAAGAACCACCAGACAAGAATTTTATAGTGGTTCAGTCAACTTGACCTATGTCCACTCCCTGAAGTCCTCATACTCTTATTGAATGTCCTTCAGCGCCCACCGCTATGTAGAGAAGACCTTACAAAATTACTTCCACCTCCTCGACGTAATAAAGAACCAGAATCACTTTTACCCTCTTGGTGAGGTGGAGTAGCCCAAATCACTTTCACCCTCTTGGTGAGGTGGAGTAGCTCGAATCACTTTCACCCTCATGGTGAGGCGGAGTAGCATAAATCACTTTCACCCTCCTGGTGAGGTGGAATAGCCCAAGTCACTTTCACCCATTTCGATGTGTTGGAGTAGCCGACGAACCTTTAACACCAAAGGGGTCTTCATGGAGCTTCTCTCAAGATGAACAATGATACATTGTGGGACTCGATGCAAGTTGGCCTGAATAACTATTTGGAATCCCCTCTCACACTCCCTTGAAACTCATAAGGATTTTTTCCCTCTCTCATAACTTCACCGTCTATCAACCTTACTTAAAGCCCTCTCTTCAAGCTCTCACTTACAGAAGACTCAACCCTTAGACTGCCAAAGACTTCTATAAAGTCTATTAACAAAGCTTAAATAGTGGGCATCCAAAAACCCTAAAAATTTAATTCTGCCAACTTTGATCGTACAGTACAATACTAATATCGTATAATATGATTAAATCATTTTCCTCTGTACGATCCAAGATCGTTTAATACGATTAGTTCAATCGAATATGATTTCCTCCGATACGAACCTTGGGTGATTAATTATTGTCTAGAGCCTCTTTGTATTCATACTAGTATGATTCACGATCATACTATATAATCCATAATCATTATTAAGTCTGATTAGATTACTTAATCATAGGGATTAAATTAGGAAAAATTTTAAGAATATCGTACCATAAGATCAAACCAAAATTTTCAAATTCAAATAATTTCCTAATTTAATTGACTGTTGGGTTCCTTAAAATATGTAATCTCCTATACAATTACATATTTGTATAGTATGATTGGTTTAATTTATTTTTTATTAATGAAATAGTTTAATTAATATCTAATTAAATAGATTGTATAGTATGATGTAGATTATATGGTACAAACTTTAGAAAAATCAAAATATTTAATCAAACTCCCCTTGTGTATGTGTGCAGGTTGCTAAGCCAACAGACACCTATTACAAAAGTAGAAAAATAAAGATTACAGGCTCTTCGAAATATAGTATAACCTAAGCAACACTTTCTTGAGCTCTTATTCTTTGTTGATGCTTGGTGTATGCTAAACCTGAAATGTTAGTGATGCGCACAAAAGAATATGTAGTATTGAAATCATAAAAAAAATTAAATAAACATCCAATAATATTTGTAATTATCAAAACTCAAAGTCAGGCTCCCAAATTTGCAATAGATCTTATGGTGTATTTGGTCTTCTACCTCTTCGCTTTGTTGGTGGATTCTTTTTTTGATCATGCCTTTATTGTTGATCTCTTCTCTGAGCTATTTTATATGAGTGAGTGGATATGGAGGACTCAATCATTCTATTGTATTCTTTAATATTGACATGGTTATTATCTAACTCTAATAATTCAGCCAATATTCTTGGTTACTACAAGCTGAGTGCATAACAAAAAGGGCCTTCCCTTAGTCCATGAATTATGGCTTAGGAGTCTGCAGGCTCTAGATCCTTTACATCCAACATCTCCTAAAATCTTAAAATAAAATTTCTTAATGACTCTCATGGTTCCCACCTCATCATGAGGGGAGCCTGTGAATTTTTATAAGGCTTCTTGATGCTAGAAAATTATGTCTCAAGCATCCTCTTGGACTCTTGAAAGGAGGTGATAGTTCTCACTGGTAAGCAAGTTAACCACCTCAGTGTTGACTTGTAAGCAGCAAACCGGACCCTGCCTACAAACCCGACAAACTCCACCTCACCCATGATCCCACGTTTCAGTAACTGCTCCCCACGACCTCACAAACCGTCGCTCTTCTCACGACACTAAAAATAAAAACCTCTCCCATTCGGACATTGATGCACACAGACACGCTCTCAGAACAAGAAATTGCAAGCAAGGAGTTTCGGAAGACTCACCTTGGATGAACCGCCAAGCCCGTCGACCTCGCCAGCTCTCCTCCTTCGCACGACGCCAACCCTGACCTCCAGCCGCCAACCAGCCTCCTTCCCCGAGCCCAAAGCCGACCAAACTCCGGCGACTTGCCTCCTCCTTGCGATCGTGCCGTGCCCTAGCTGACCAGACTTCGACCTCCCTGCCTGCCTCCGACCTAACCAGCCTCCAGACCGGCCTAGCCGCTACCGCCTGCCTCCAACAAGACCTGCTGCACGTGACCCGACCAACCCCTACCTAACCTGCTCTCATGCGTGGCTCCGCCTCTAGCCCGATCGGGCTCTTCCCGATCTGCTTCTCCCCTTCTGTTATTTGTTATATATGTAATATAATATTATATATATATATATATATATATATATATATATATATATATATATATATATAATATTATAATATAATCTCTATTATATGTAATATAATATATAATATTATATATATATATATATAATAAAAAAAAGAAAAGGGATTTGCAAACAGGTGGGAAGATTTGAAGGAAGTATCGGGGTTGATACGGTCCCCCGAAGCCCTCGGTCGTCGATCTGATCCGACTGAGGGAGCGCAGACACTAATGGACTCGATTGCTCTCCCAATCTCCTCGCTGTTAATTCGCTCCGGCCGAGTCGAGCCAAAAGGGCAAGTGCCCTCCCCAACCTCCCTGCGAGGGGAGGGGGCGCCCGAAAGCTGCCAAATTTTCAAGGGGAAATAAAAATATATCTTTTTTTAATTTAATTAAATTAAAATTGCTTAAATCATCACGTCGCACAAAATTAAATTAAAATTGCTTAAATCATCACGTCGCGCACAATAAGGATCGTTGAAGACTCTTTTTGTGATCGATTCGCTCTCCCAATCTCCTCGCCGTCGATTCGCTTCGGTTGAGTCGAGCCAAAAGGGCAAATGCCCTCCTTACCTACCGGTGCTGGGAGGCTGGCGAAATTTTCTCAAAAATCCTAGACTTAGGTGGATTTTGGAAACAAACACAAATTTCATTAATTAAATTGATCATGATATTAATTTAATTGATAAATTAAAATGATTTAACAATTAATTTAAAATTCAATTTAAATTCAATTAAAACTTTAACTTAATTTAAATCTTAACAATAATATCTTTTAATAAATAAATTGGATAACTCATCAACTCATTTAAATAGGCTAATTTAAATTGAATTAAGAATACAAAATTAATTAATTAATATAACGATTAAATCAAATGAATTTTAAGATAATAACAGATTTTTAATTTAAAATAAATTGAACTTTAAATTAATTCAACTTTTGCTCTCTATGTCCTCTGGAGCATATTTAATATGCTTTGTTGCATGTTACAGGCTCTCTAGTCGGCCTCCATGCCTCCCCCAAATGCATAATAAGTTGGAATGATTTTCTCTAATATGGATATGCTCAAGTCTTTCAAGAACTATGGAAATGAAATTATCCACGAGTTTGAGACCTAGATATCTCTTCAAAAGCCAACTTCAAGTTCCTAAACTTGTCTTTTGTGACATCATTTGATGCATTATGAATTTGAGATGAATCAATTTAAAGTTCTAGACCAATAAAATCATCTAATTTAAAATCTTACTTAAATCATTTAAATGAATGGGCAATTAAATCTAATTGATAATATAAATAAATTGAGTAATTTTAAAATACACTTAAAATCTAAACTTAAATCAATTCAATAAACAAATCAATTTAATTTAAATAAATGAATAATTTTAAAATACATTCAAAACTCAAGATCTAAATTATCAAATTAAATAATTAAAGCTTTTAAATAAATTTAATTGAGCAAGCAATTTAAAAATCTGATTAACAAATTAAGTCAAAACTTTAATTAAATCTAAAACTTTAATTAAATCAAATGAACAATTTTAAAATACAATTCAAATTAACAAACTAAATAATTGATTTTAAATTGAAACTTAATTTTAATTAAAATTCTCTTAATTAATTCACTTAATTAATTAATGTAATCAAAATAATAAAATAAATAACATAAAAATGAAATGTTTCCAATAATCCAATCTAAGTACATTCTCTTATAAAGCTCTCTAACAACTCTCCAAATGGCTTTCAAGCTACAAAGCTATCAAACTAACAAACAATTTGTTGACCCTGTTTTTCCCCAGACCCAGGTCTTGGGTCAACCAGGTTGACCAGGTTGACCTGGGTCGACCCAAATTGACCCAACCAGCCCAAATGATCTCCTTCTGATTTCAAATCAATTTCAAAGCTTTTTTGGACTCAACTCAAGTCTCCCTTGAGTCTAATTGCTTAAGTTGACCAAGTTAGCCTTAGACTTGGTCAACTCAAGTCTCTCTTGGACAAACTTACCTATTTAGGTCAAATTGAACCTATTTAATGCATTGGAATCCTTCCTATAGCTCCCTAGACCTAGGTCCACGGCCAATCAACCTTGCTTCCCTCCTAATCAAGTCTTGATTCGATCATGGCCGTTGGTATTAAGTCTAGGGCTTTATATAGCCTTTTTAGGGTTCATTAGAGGGGATCTTAGTGATCTTTCTTCCTCCAAGCCCCCATAGCCCGAGATATCTCGTACTTGAGTTCTCCTCGACTCTCACCATCTTCCCTGATCTAGCCCCGCCGTCAAACCCTCGCCGGTGAAGAAGTTCCGGCGAACCCGAGCCTAGATCCGTTCAAGGTGGAATATCTCTCGATCCGGGCGTCCTCAGCTCTTGAAGTCTTCTACAACCTTATTCGTGGACAGACAACAAATTCAGAGAACCCAAAATCTCCCAAATCCATCCATTGGATTGAGGTAAATTCGAAACCCTAGCTAGAATACATAGATCTAATTAGCGTTTCAAAAAGTGCATTTCAAGCCAAACGAAGTACCCCACACGAAGGCTCTTCATGCATATAGTCTAGGGTTAAAATTTCATGCGATTTGGTCTACCCGATCGCGAGAACGAAGCCAAAAACACATTGGGACTTCGGGTTCGCCCTAATCTCTGGTGTACGAAATCTCCGTCGTTAATCATTTGATCAACGACAGAGATCTCGTCGTTCCACTGTCTTGTTCGAACCGTAGCAGCGATCCCGCTGTTCCGCTCTCGATCTGGCAAGATCAGGACCATCCATCTCATACCACGGGAGATCGGACGGTCCCGTGGAGCCGCATATGTGGCTAAGTAGCCGCGGCTGCGGCAATCATTGCTGTGGTCATTGCGGCAATGATTTCCCGCTGCGGCAATCATTGCCCGCAGTTGTGGGAGCCCGTCCGCGCTTGACGCGTGGCCACCCAACAGCCGCCGCTGTTCCTTCTCTCCAATCATCGCCCAGGACCGCGGAGCCAGTCCCAGGCCGACACGTGGATGACCGTCGCCGCATCGCCGTCGCCGCATCGCCGTCGCCGCTGAGACTTAATTAATTATATAATTAATTTAATATATTTTAAATATGTTTTTTTTTAATCAGAAAAATTATATTTTGAAATTTATTATTATTAACATTATTATAATATTAATATTATTATTAATAATAATATTATTATTTTAATAATAATATTATTAGGTTAATATTTATATTATTATAATATTAATTTATTATTATTGATATAATAATAATAATAATAATAATAATATTATTATTATTTTAATAATATTATTATTATGTTAATATTTATATTATTATAATATTAATTTATTATTATTAACATTATTATTATAATTAACATTATTATGATAATATTAATAATAATATTATTATTTTAATAATATTATTATTATGTTAGTATTCATATTATTATAATATTGATATTTTGATGATAACATTATTATGTTAATGGTAATATTATTATTATTATTATTATTATTATTATTATTATTTTCACATTTACTATTATTATTATTATCTTTTATTATTATTATTATTATTTATTCATTCATTCATTTTAAAAATTAGAAACCCTTTATGGTTATTTTAATTTAATTTAAAAATTATTTTCAAACATTAATTAATTAAATTATTTTAAAATTAGCTTTAAATATATTTAACTTCTAAAATTCATAACTAATTCATTTTAAATCGGATTTTAACACATAATACCTTGAATTTTTCAAAAAAATATGAACTTTAATTTTAAATTATTTTTTGAATTCAAATTTGTCTATTCAAGATTATTACTGTACCATTCAGTTATTTAATTATTTAAATAATTAATATGATTAATTATTTTAAAATAAAAATTATTTTCAAACCCTCATGGTGGCTGGTGGATTTGCCACACCTATACATTTAAATATTTTTCAAACTATCTTACTTTTAGGCTTATATTATTATATATTATAATATTTATGTATTTTGAAACTATTTTAAAATTAAATATTATTTAAATCCTCCAATTTGGGGGGGGGGGTCTACCTCTTTGAAATCTTAAACCTAGGCTATGTAGGTGAAAAGCATTCATATGGGAGAAGGATTAGTGGATGATTGTGTCCCAATCATTCACTAATCACTTTATCAGACCTATTTACTTAGTGTTTCGTAGTCCTTGCATGTGTAGGATGCACAAGCACCTAACTTAGGCTCTCCTAGATCTAAGGACATGTTTGGTGTGTTTATATTTACTGTATTTCCCTTATGTTATGCCCAGGTTTAGTTAAGACATTGATTTAAACCCATTTAATGTAGCGACACCTTAAGGACAACAATTAAGGACCCGTCTAGCAAACTTAGAAAAATTCTAGGAGTTAGGATAGAACCCCAAATGAATTGAAATTTGAAACACTTAAACTTAGTGACATCCTAAACCCCTCAGAATTTTCTAGGAATTTTTAGGACTCATTAAACCCCTTAATTGATCAACCCTAATTTACCCTTTAATTAGGGCCCGATAATTTCAGAAAATTCTAATAAATGCATTTTAAATTAGGAAAATACCCATAATATATCAAACTCTTCAAAATCCAGTCCCTAATCCATAAAAATTAAAATCCCCTTAATTGGACCTTAATATGAACTTTAATTTAATTTTGATTAAAAATTACCTTTAAATTAAATTAAATTATTTAAAATTATTAAAAATTCCAAAAAATTTTAAAACACTTGGGAACACTTCTTTGGGTCATTCCTGACCTTTGGGGGTGATTCCAAGCAGTTTGAAACTGATTTGGATCAAAATCCCTAAAACAGCCTTGAATTAAATAATTTCGATAATTCATTAAATAACCTAAACTTTGAAAATTCATAACTAATTATAGAAAACTCCAAATTAGACAAACTCAAAGGAATTCAACTCAAATTAGGGTCTAGTATTTATTAAAAATATTAAAACTCCAGAAATCAACTTAAATCAAAAAGTCAATAATCCTGTCAAACTTAGTTCAAAACAAGACCAAAACTTCAGAAATTTATAACTTTGGATAGAAGAATCCAAATTGGGCATACTTACAGTCTAACTGATTGGGTTAAGGTCTATTATTTTATAAAATATTAACTGTTCAAAAATCTCATTTAATCAAAAAGTTAATTTTGGACCTCTTTGACCTAGTGGATAGGGTGACCCCGGACCTCCTGAAAATCACTGGCTCATTTTAAACTTCAAAAAACATCACCCTTGACCTAAAGTTAACATATTAATATAATAATAAATAAATTAATATCCCCCTTTTTTTTAATCTTCAACCAACTAAATCAACCCATGGTTGCTACTAGGTAACCCAAGCCTACGAGACTATTGACTTAGCCCCAAGGAAGGTGAAATAAACTCCGCGGCCTCGGTGTGAAACAAAGGTAGTAATCATCTAACCACTAAAATATACCTAATTCAACCTGCAACACACTAATATTTAAATTTAAATCTAAATCCTTTCTCGGGACCTTCAACAAACTTGGACACTAGATAACTTCAACCAACTACCCAGCTTAGGATCTATCTCAGCTACACAGTCTTTCACACACACTTAGATGGTTTGCTAGGGCACCACTTCTAGACCTAGAATAGGCCGGTGTTTACTTTTCTGTTGTGTGCCAAGTTTTCTGAGATTTCACTACATATTGTGATTGAGATGACGTTGGTGTGTTTGCTTACTTTTACTGCACTATGGGAATTGATATGATTGCACGATAGATTACCATAGGTTAGGATCGATTTTGATACTAATGATATTTTCTGCACGTGGCCATGCTCATGCAGCATTAATAAAAGGGGGGGGGCAATAATCATTATTTAAATACTAATGATGTCTTATGCAAGCGCTTCAGAAATTGCTCAGCCCCCCTAAATAAATGGGGCTAATATAATAAATTATTATAAATTGCTATAGGTGTTTCAGAACTGCTTAGCCCTCAAACAATTAAGAGCATGGCCAAGTGTGGCTGTGATGAGTATTTTATTTTCCTATAAACTGCTTGGGATAATATAAACTGCTTGGGATGACTTTTATTAGGATAACCATGCAGGAGAGTCTAGAATTTACTGCTTTATTTTAATGTAATCTTTTGTAATATTGGTTAAGAGTTGTGAAAGTTCATTTTGAGTGGGGATACAAGAATCCAAAGGTTGGATTCTGAAAAGGAAAGGACTCCCAATATGAGGATAGTCCTTTTCTATTTGGAAATCCAAATTTAGATCATTCTACTACCCAAGGAGTCCAAGGAAGAGGAGATCCAAGGAGTCCAAGGAAGAGGAATCCAAGGAGTCCAAGGAAGAAGAGATCCAGGAGTCCAGGGAAGTGAAGATCAAGAAGGTGAAGACCGAGAGTATCCCACTCAAAATAACTTGCGTCTATTTAAGGATTAGAAATCTGGGTTGTTGGCAGTGGTGCCCGGCCACTTTAATTTTCTGCAGACCTTGGGTTGTAATTAAGGGCAGTTGGCCTATAGACATTTATTTGATTAATTTGGTTTATTTAATGTGTTAATTTGATGTTGATTGCGCATAGGTTGTATGCTTTTCTTAGTTTCTTGGAGTCTTACATGCCGCTTTTGTTTTAGCCTGGATTTCGTTAGGCTCTCTAAGGACTAAAATATTTTTCTACTCATAACTAATATTTAAAATTTTAAGGTTTAAATAATTTAGAAACCTAACGATCTAGGGAACTGTCAGAATCGTCCGGGGTCACATGCATATTATTGCATTCTTCTCTCTCCTTCTATAAGACATTTCCCCACCTGTAGGTAGAGTCCGGATAATCTGAACTATGAGGATGAGGTGCCGGACTTAGGGAAGCCCAGTATACTTCTAAAGATTATTTTCTATAAGCCTTTTTAAAGTTCTATGCATACCTTATTTGGAGACTTTTAATTAGCATGCATTACATTAGAAATCAACTAAATTAAAATTTTAATTGAATTAGTTCTAGAAGCATTCATCCTATATAAGTCTGGGGCCAATTAGAAGACTGTTGGCCCTACTTCCAAAGAACTATAACCTACCCACTCATCTTTCATAAATGACTGGACTCATGGTTTTGAATCGACTAGGTGGTTAGCTGGCTCCCCAATCCAGGCTGGGGTAAGTCCAGATTTTGCATAGCATTAGCTAGGACACGGGTGTTAGTGTTGCGTAAAATGCTAGACCCACTCTAGATCTAGGATTTAAGGCTACTATTATTTCATAGTATGCCTCATCAGTAGGTAAGTCTTCTATCATCCAGAGACTATAAATTTTATCTATCTGCGTCACACGGATGGCGCCACCTCCATCATTCTCTCCTACATGCTTTGAGTGCATGATTTATTTATTTTCTCTAGTTTCTTCTCACTACCTTAGTCCCTTCGGATGCTGATCTGAGCCGTGCATGTTGACTAAGCCTAGTCGAGCATTTCTTTCCCTTTGAGTAGGATTTCCTAGTCTTCTCCCTATGTGCCAATCCCAATTTGGGAAGAATATTATAGAATCCTTAATCGAGAGTTTTCTTAGGCCTCGGCCTAAGATGTAATTAACCACGGGGGCTTGCGCCCATGGAAAACCAAATCCCACTTTTAAATAAACCCCACTCGAGCTGATGTATTGGGTGGGAGAAACCCGTTATGATGATTAGATCGCACATATTATTATCCTTCGGGGTGTGCCGGTGAAAGCCGCTATCCTCAATGGTTAATCGTATGTGTGATCGAATCTGCCCTCCCATTGGAAGCAAATACTATCTACCCCCGCGGGGCAACGGTGTTTTGTGTCCTTTTGGAGGTCCACATAACTCACACAAACTCTCCAAAACAACCATTTAACAGAGCAACTCTCTAAACTACCTGATAACTCAAACTGCTCTCCAATAAATGATAGCTCACACAACAGCTCTCTAACAGAGCAGCTCTCCAAACTACTGAATAACTCTTCTGCAAGAACCAGCAAATAACATATACGCCACCGGATCCGCAACATGTATACAATCAGACAGAAGGAGTTCGTAGGCCTTTAAATGAAATCTCAAGCATTCTTTTTAAATAAAATCACTTGCGTAAATGTATCATATTTAAATATTTTAAAATATCCCTTATGTATTAAATATGATCTCTTAAACTGAAGCGCAAAATCCCTGCATGTGCTTTGATAAACATGTTAAAATTATAAATACTAATGTCCGAAAATACTGCGCAGGGTCAAATGCTACAACCCGCATATGCTCCGACAAATGCAATAAATTTCTAAACTCCAATATTTGAGAATACTGCGGGGATCTAAATTCAAGTTTCATCCTCCTCCTCAAAAGGACTACAGTCGACATGACTTGAATCACAAAATACCTCCCCAAATTTTTATAAAAATACAAATGATTTCAATGTCACCCTGATGAAGGCCGTGTTGAATGTAAATCTCAATCGGAGGGGTTAAATCTCATAACCAATAAAAGTCTGAATTCATAAAATAAAATTTATCACCTAAAAATCTAAAACTAAAACTCATCCACCTCCCACAACCATTTATCGGGGGTGATAAATTTGAAATTAACCTCAGCTCACAAAGAGCGAATGCATGTCGGGTGTGTCGCTAATGTTCATATTCAAATAGTCTCTTGCCAGCAGGGACGTGGCATGTGCCCTTTGATCGGGTGGTTTTACCGTGAAATGGCACCATTATATTACGATCACGGCCAAAGCCTGTATGTTCCCTAAAGGCTTCAAACCATTGAGTAATGAATCATAGGGTATATTCGATAGGCATAAAGCCCTCTGTCGGCTAAGGTGGATTCTGATATATTCCCTTCGACAAACACTAACCTAGGTCTATAAGGTATTCTTGGACAAAGTAACCCATGGTTGCCGACAAGGTGCCTTCTATTAGGTTGGGTCGATTACCTCCTCTGACTAAGTAGACCAGGGATCATGACAGCCCGGGATGACAGAATCATGGGATCTTGATCGGGCTCATCTTCATTTCCCCCACCATCAATTTTAAGTTCGTGGTGTTAATTTTTAAATCATGGTGATAAATTTAAATCTCAAATTCAAACCCTAAAATTGTTATTATTATACGTTAGATTTATAAGCTATGCGACCTCTTTAATAACTAGCCTTAATCGAAAGTTTTCTCTTGTTATCAGGAGGGGTAATTAACTATAGGGGCTTGCGCCTATAGGAAACCAAAACTCAGATTATAAAGTCCTCGCTAAATGAGGGCGAAATCTTTAGGTAGTGTTTTATCTAAAACCCAATCTGCCTTCTGAAAATTCACCCGGAACTTAACTCGTTAAAATACTCCGCCATCATTAAACAAAGAAAATAGAGATATGGCGCGAAGAGGTTGGTGGTACATCAATGGAATTTTTGGAGCCCATAGATTTCTGGCGACTCCACCGGGGATTGGTTTCTCTTTCCATCTTTGGGTAGTTATACATAAATTATAATAACAACAAAAATATTAAAATCCAAATAAATTCATTAATGTTAGAGTTTGAAAATAAATCAAATATAATTTTCTACATATATTTTTTATTCTGTTCAGTCTCTGCACTTTAAAAGTGTGGGGTGATGTATCAACTTCCGAATACTAACCCTTTCCTTTTATTGGTGTAGAATGGAACTACATAATACTCCCCTTATTGTCCAAATGGGACGAGGCTCTAGCATTCAGCTAGCGAATGCTGTCATCAACACTGGAGACTCTTAAGCCACCATTTGATTTGGTAGTTTAGAGTTCTCTGCTGCTACTACAATGGATGTCGTTGTACCTATTCACAGCATGACGTTCAAGGCCATTATGCGAGGCCTGATTCTGGTGAAACTTATGCACGACGTGCCTATTCCGTGCAACAGCCATGAACTACTAGAACCGTTACTGCTAAAGATGTTCAATAAAATAGGATCTCAGTCTTTGAGAGGCTCTTACACCCTGAAGTTCTAACTATGAAGAAGACTGATGTCAAATAGAAGACTCTGCCAGCCGGGTTATCTGCACCCGGAAAGGATGATGCTGAAGCCTCCTCATCTGGAGGAAGGCTCATAAGAAGGCAAAGGAAAACGTTGAATGCAAAACTACGAGCTCAACAACCACTACTAGTGCATCAATCAACACTTTCAGTCTTGGAGCCAGAAGCTAATATTCCCACCCATAATAAGTTTGCAAATCTAAAATGGGTGAAGAGGAATAACTCTACTGGCGAGTTGAAACAATCATTTTGGGAACAACAACAACAAACTCCTATTCCTTAGAAGAAGAAGCATGAGACTCTGTCAGCCAGGGTGCATAGAGTTTTAAAAGTTGCAAGAAAAAATGGCATGATAAGAAAGAAATATCAAAGGTCATTGGCAAACAAGACTACAAGAGTTCCACTAAGAGAGTTACGAGCTGCCACGGTAACTCAAGAGAAATCAAGATCAGCTTCATGCGGTGAACATTAGAGCATGAAACCTGAACCTCGTGTTTAGGAATCCGTTGATAAAAGATCCCGGTGGAAGGGTAAAGAAATTTGGAGGCCGAGACCTCCTGAAAGAAGATTACCACAATAGAAAATTAATATAGGCGTGACATCTGGTGCAGCCTCCTAGAGATCCACCTTTAATAAAAATCATCAATAATAGGTACCTAAGAAAAAGGTTCCTATTATTGATATTTATAATAGTCGACACCTTAGAGAATTTTCCAAGAAATCCTATTGCCAACCAACTTCAACCTCTCAGAAGAAGATCAATTTTGACCGTAGTCCTCCAATCGAAAAAGTTCCTATACTGCATGTAGAGCTAGAGATTTATTGGAAGCCTCACTCTGAGATTCGAGTACAAGAAAATGATGATGATGAAGACACCATGGAAGTTGAGGTAATCTATATGGTGGGGCATGGTGATGAGCCACATCAAACACATGGATATCGATGATGTAATAAACCAGAGCCCACTTCTTCTAAAATAACCTCTCAAGAAGATCAAGCACAACACGAGCAGTCAGAAGAAGAAGAAGTCCCCTCAAGCGATGGACAAAATGATGATCAAGATGAAGAAGTGCTTGCTGAGACATTAGCATAAGCACAAAGGCGTTTGAAACTCCAAATGAAGGAGAAAGATAAAGAGATATTGAAACTGAACAGCAAGATGACAGAAATAATGGCACAGATGACTGTGATGATGCAATTAATACAAAAAACATCATTACTACTTATGCACTTGCTCAGCCAGATGATTATCAAACATTGAATCAGCTAGCTAATCAGCAGATATCGAGTAGTATTCCTACTAATATGCCAACCGACCTAATACCCCAAGTGTCTAGAATTCGAACCACACCTGAAGGAGGAAATGAGGCTGATCGATTTATTCATCTACAAACTCATCAAAATGTTGCAAGTACATCTGAGCCGGTGATGACTCATAGCTAGAATTAATCATTAATGAAAATATTAAAGCTATCATTGCCTCAGAGCAAGTAGAGAAGTTTGTGAGCAAGGGTCATCCATGTCCAATCGAGTACGATCAAGTGCCATATCCTAAAGGCTATTCAGTGCCTAAGTTCAACACTTTTAATGGCACCGGCAATCCTAAATAACACTTGGCTCAATTTAAAGTAACTTGTAGAAATACTGGAGCCGTTGATGCTCTACTCTTCCACCAATTCAATAGTAATTTGACTGCAACTGGTTTTGAATGGTATACAGAGCTTCCCAATGATTCTGTTAAGACATTTACAGAATTGGAGAATATGTTCGTGAAAAGATTCACGAGTGCCACCGAGAAGACTACTATCGTCGACCTTGCCTCAGAGAAATGAAAAAAAGGATGAGTCAGTGATAAAGTACATCACTCGCTGGTGCAACATGAATATGAAATATGAATAATAATTGGAAGAGGAGCACGCCATTCAACTGCTAATGGGAAACATCGATGATAAGATATTACCATTTTTATGCATGGCCTCAATTAGCACTTATCAAGAGCTACTGAACAAAGTAGCTAAGTTTAAAAAATTGAATATGTCTAAGTTTGAATATCATTCAGATAGACCCCGAAAGAATAAAACTGTTGATATTAAAAGAGATTAGATCTATTCCATGTCATCTTTAAGGATTGATAAAGAAAAATAGTTTACTCCTAAAGATGATAAAGGAAAATAATATACCAAGCCCCAGCCAAAATTAGTATTGAGAGGAAATGACAAGCCTCGAACTTTTCATAATGGAGAAGGATGTTTGAAGCCAAGAACTGGTGATCGAATCACATCCCTTAAAGAGAAAATGAATAGAGAATATTCTTTTAAAAGAGAAAGTGTGGCAAAACTATTCAAGCAAGCACTTAATGCTGGTCTTGAATTACTAGAGTGTAGACCTGAAGAAGCTTATCAGATTGATAATCCAAGTTATTGCCCATATCACCAGGTTATCAGCCACCTTATCGAAGATTGTTATATCTTCAAAGATTGGCTTGAAAAGAAATACCGAGATGGTGAATTCACGCTATCAAATATCATCTTAGTTCACCCAAAAAAGGAATCCATAAAGATGACCGTGTCTTCTCCTATACCCCCAGCAAAGGAAGGAGATAAAATGAAGAAAAAAATGATGCCAGAAAAAGAAGAATGGCAGACTGCAATCTCAAAGAAGACAAGAAAGATGATCAAACAATTGGAAGGAGTTCTTATATAAAATGGAAAACCTCTACGGAACCAGTACTTGAATTAAAAGAAAATCCAAATTCAAGTGCATCCACTTCCAAGTCATGGACTCAAAGATGTTCTAATACTAAGCGGTTCTATAAAACATCCTCCAAGAAGTCTGATAGCTCAAACAAGCATGACAGGCTAAAGAGGAAGATGACTGTACTTCAAAAGATCATCAACAATTTGGAGGATTATCATCAACCATTGAGATGACCTATAACACTTGTAGATTTTATGTCTGAACTTCAAATAGACCAATCAGAAGTGGAAGATGATGAACAAGAAGATGAAGAATTGCTCCATGTAGAAGTCGAGTCATCTCAGTAAATGTATGCCCAAGAAATGCTGTTGAAGATCACGATAGGGGTCAAAAGGCAATGTCTCTTACAAAAATGACTGATAAAATAACGTCTGAGTCATGTCTGATGGTGCTACAGACAGATTATAACTCAGAAAAAGAGTTGTGTTTTCTAAGTGATGAAGATTTAGATCGATAAATAGCTTCACAAATGGAGCGTGCAAAGCTATATGAAGGCTCTAAACATACAAAATCTTCATCAGAAGAGGCTGAGTCGAATGAGGTGGCTCAAGTACAATTAATAAGTGATAAAGTGTTGCCACCACCACTAAAAAGAGATTATCAAGCAAAGATAAAGGAAAATATATAGTCATCAATGAAGAAATCATCTCTAAAGATTATAAAAAGAAATGTGATACAAATAAATGGATAGAATATAATATCATTTCTCATTTAAGAAAAATTCCAGCACAGCTCAACATCTATGAAGCTCTTCTAATGTCAAGAGAGCTTTGAGAAACTTTAATACAGGCTCTCAAGAATCCAGAGAGATATGAAGCATATTTCATAGAAAAATATTTGATTGAAGTTCTTCATACTAGAAATAAACCTGTTATTACATTCTCTGAAGAAGATCTTATGCTGGGGACTACGGAACATAATCGACATTTATATGTCTTGGCAGAAACTGATGGCATCATAATAAAGAGAATCCTGATTGACCCCGGGTCGTCAATAAATCTCATGAGTTTGTACACACTAAGATCATTATCCCTAGATATTCAACATCTCAGGCCAGATAAACTTATGGTGCACGACTTTAACGAGAATAGGGCAAAAAACTATAGGGTCATTTATTTTCCCCCTAAAATTTGGAGAGCTGTGCACAGAAGCCAAGTTCTATATTATTGATGCAGACACTTCATTTAAAGCACTCTTGGGTAGACCTTAGCTGTATGAGAATGGTCTTATTCCATCAACTATGCACCAATGCATGAAATATCTAAAGGATGGAGAAGAGTTATGGATTTATGGAGATATACAACCCTTCGCAGTCCATGAGTAGAGGCTTCGACAGTTAGAGTTTATCCTAAGGGATGGATTTGTTCAGGAGGTTCTTGTGTGCGTAGCGCAGAAAAATAGCCTTCAACTCTGGTGTATCTCATTTTAATAATAAAAGAAGAGGCATGTAATCGAGGTGAGCAAACTGCAGGAGAAAAGACGAGAGTGATGCCAAATATATAGGGATTTCAGTGAGATTTGAGCAAAATTTATGGGATTTTGGGATTATCTGTAGGTCAAGCTACATGCTAGTTTATCCAAATAGTGCTAGACCTTTGACAATAAATATTATTATTTATCTGATTAATTATGGACCATTAATTTCTTTGAATAAGGGGTTACCTGAGGAATCCTAGAGTGGCAAGGAGGTAAGTTTATCTCACCTTAAAATTTTTGCTTGTTCATCCTATGTTCATGTTAATATAAGATTTAGGAGCAAGCTTGATCCAAAATATATCAAGTGTATATTTTTTTGGATATGGCTTAGATGAATTTGACTATAAATTCATGGATTATCATAATCATAAATTTATCAAGATCAAGGATGTTACATTCAACGAAAATGAAATATATAAGGATAAAAATGAGTCTCTTAGAGATTCTTCCAAATATGTTGAGATAGAGGATGATGATTAAGAAGAAAAGGATAGAAGGTGTGCTCAAGCTGATGAAGTATAGAGAGTTCCTCAAACACTTGCTACTAAAATTAGGAGATCTTACATAATCTCAAAACTAGTATCAAGGTATTCTCCATCCTTATACTTTTAATTGGTGACTGATGCTGGTGAACCACAATGCTATGATGAGGCCATTCAAGTTGATGATTCAAAGAAGTGACATGCAATGGATGGTGAGATGCATTCACTTGAGTTGAATCAAACCTGGGATTTGACAGGGCAATCGATGGCAAGAAAGCACTGCAGAATAAATTTGTTTACAGGCTGAAAGAAGAACCTGATGGTAACAAGTGCTACAAGGTCGGACTTGTAGTTAAAGATTTTCAGTAAAGGAAAGGAGTGAACTACACTAAAATTTTTTCTTTAGTGATAAAGATGATTATAGTCAAAGTTTTGTTGAGCATAATAATAGTGAAGGATTTACATCTAGAGTAGATGGATATAAAGACAATATTTCTTCATGATGACTTGAAAGAAGTGTTGTACATGTGGTAATCTTAGGGATATATGATCACAGGTAGAGAAGATCTACTGTGTAGGCTCAGAAAGAGTTCATATAGGCTAGAGTAGGCACCAAGATAATGGTACAAGAGATTTGATGGGTTCATATCAGATAAGGAGAACATGAAGTATCAAGTAGATCACTATTACTTTTTCAAATATTTTGATAACTCTTATATCATTATGCTTTTGTATATGGATGACATAAACATTATAGGCTTAGATATGAAGAAGATAAGATGTCTGAAGGAGCAGTTATCAAAGGAGTTTGAAATGAAAGCTTTTGGTCCAACAAAGAAAATTTGCAGTATGAGAATGAACAAGGATAAAAGTGTAGGTATACCGAAGTTATCTCAAGCTGAGTATGTTGAAAAGGTGCTACAAAGATTCAACATGAGTGAGACAACGCCAGTTTGCACTCCCTTGGGTAGTCATTTTTAGCTCTCTAAGGAATAATCACATAATTTTGAAGTAGAGCAAGAATAGATAGAGAGGACTCCATATGCTTTAGTAATTGAATGCTTGATGTATGCTATGATATGTACGAGACTAGATATAGAATATGTAGTGAAAGTAGTCAGCAGATTTATGAGTAACCTAGGAACACTTCATTGGGAGGCGATTAAGTGGATTCTCAAGTTCTTGAGAGGATCAGTTTAAAGATCTTTGTTTTGGAGATACAAAGATAAATGTACAGGGGTATGTAGATTTTGTCTTACTGGAGATCTTGATGGCAGGAGAAGCACAACGAGTTTTATCTTCACTTGAAAAGAATTATAGTGAGTTAAGTTTCTAACTTATATAAGAGTGTTGCGTTTTCAACCACAAAAATTGAGTACATTACTATCATTGAGGCTAGCAATGAGATAATATGGCTGTAAAGTTTCATGGCTAAACTTGACAAGGAGCAAAGGAATGAGAAGTTGCATAGTGACAACATGAGCATTATTCATTTAGCCAAAAATGCTGCATTTCATGCCATGACGAAGCACATTTAACTTCAGTGTCATTTCATCAGATGACTTTTGAAAGATGGTAAGTTATCTTTAGAGAAGATTCACACGACCAAGAATTATACAAATATGCTGATGAAGATGGTGACAGTTGATAAACTAAAGCTATGTGTAGCTTCAGTTGGGATGAGAGCAGGGGTGAGCCACACTACATGTACTATGACTGGTGTTACAGATTGGGAGAAAGTGCAATCAGTTTCCAAGTGGGAGATTGTTAATGTTATGTGAAATCTGATTGTGTCGATCAATCGTGTTGTACTGCTGCCTCAGACCTCAATTTCATGGGTCAAACTCGCCTAGGGGTTGCAAGGGGTCCTCCCCCTGCTTGGGCTTGAGTACCTTGCACCTAAATTTGTTTTTCGTACAACCGTATAACACTGCAACGTTGTATAGTTTGGTTGGATATAGAGAGCGGAGTGTTGCACATTCCAGACCCCGGCGCTGTGGTTATGTGAGTTTCTTATTGATTTTTTCGTTAAGAACGGTGCAAGGGTAAAAATAGACAAGGAGTGCAAGAGAAAAGAGATCTTTACTATTTCTCCCACATTTTCATAGTGAATTTTTTGGTTTGGTGTGACTTAATAATTTTTTTCTTGGTTTTGAGTTTTTCCACGTTAAATCCTGGTGTTCTTTCTTTTTGCTATATTTTTCTTTCTTTATTTGTGTTTGCTATGTTGTTTACTTCCCTAACATTAAACTCAAGCAGAAATTAATATATTCTAAGTTGATTTTTTCATGCCAACTTGATTTGATTCAAGTCTCTTCATTTTAAAAGTAACCAACTGTGTTTGTCTCTAGTCAATATCGAGTTGAATCCAACTTTATTCAAGCTAATCATTTTAATGCAGAATCAAACTAAGTTTCACTTGAATCAATTAAAATAAAATCCTAATTATTATTTTGACTTTTGAATAAAATTATGAGCCCGGTAACTAATGATGTGCGTATGACAATGCGCAAACCTCTAATGATGATAAAGGAAGAGGCTGTTCCAATGAGAGTTTTTATTTATATTTATACTGCAAGTAAACAACAAACAATACACAAAAGAATCTTGGTTTATTTGCTATATGAATATATCATTGCCATTTGATGTTACTAATGAGTAAAAATTGCTCAAACAAGCTTTGACACCTTTTTTCTTTTCTTTTTTTTTAGTAGGAATGGATTGAATCATATAAGCTATAAAGGTAGGTCTCAAATCAGGACAAAGAGGCTGATGATGAATTTCCATCAACAACTATTCAAGAAGAAATTACTGGGTAGCTATCAAAACTAAGATCCTCAAAATTATCCATGGAAATTAAATGATTTCGATCATGCAGCATGGCAATCGAAATTGCAAAAGCCTGCAGCAAAGGAATGGAAGCCTTGAACTCTACTGTGAACATGTCCTCTTTGAAAGAAACCATGCTGAAAGAAGGCTTTCCCTTTCGAGCATCACCCTGAAACAAATAAGACATTGTTAGAATCCATCAATAATTTTCAAAAAAATCATTTTATGAAAGCAACTTAATTACCTCAGTAAAAAGATCAAATCCACTATTTCCGTGATCAATAATATCTCCACAATCTTGGACTATTATGGAGACACTGTTCATTTGTTTGGTATTGTTGGTTAAAATTGTCAGCTCACACCCTTCATCCCAACCTCCACAATCACATGCCCCTCCTGATTCCCATTTTTCTATCAATTTGGAGGGTTCTCTTGTGTTCGAGAAGCCGTGAACACCACTGGGTAGAATAGCAACAATACATGGAGAACATAGATTGCCACAGCTGGGGCTCCCTGACTTCTGGTGTGAAGATTCAACTACTATGGCTGCAAGCTCAGTACGGCTGGAAGCATCATCACGATTCTGATTTGATGATAACGAAGGAAACAATTCATCACCCAAGAGAACAAGCTCTCTTATGAAAGACCGATGAGTGAGATCAAAGCTCACTCTCTCGGAACTAGAAACAATCAATTCAGCGACAAACTTGCAGCTGAATTCGGATTTCTTATTCTTTGTTCCTTGACTTAACCAGGCAGCATTTTTCTTCTTAACCTCTACAGCCATAGCTGTGTGTATTTCATAAACACAGTCACAAATGTTCATGTCTGGGTTACTTCTTTTATGCATCATGGCCACAAGAATACTATCATCACTGGATGAGAACATAAGAAGTGGCAGCCCATTCTTCCAACAGAGTTTCAGAAGAGCTTTCCTTGTCAAAGAGGAATGTATAGGGTCGACAACACCGCAAGATTCCTGTGGCTGCTGAGAAGAGTGGACAGATGTTGACGATGACTTGCGTGGTGATTCGAGCATCTGCCTCAAAGGGCTACGCCTTCCCCTGCTATTACTTCTTGAAACAGAGGCATCAGGATCTAGTAGTATCTGCTTCACTGAGCTACGCCTACCCCTGCTATTACTTCTTGCACCAGCAACATCAGGATTATCTGAAATTGAACCAACAGAGGAGGTAGACTTTCGCGGATGATCAAAAAACAGCCTCATTGGGCTTCTCCGTCCTGTACTACTACTTCTTGAAACAGCATCATTGGGAGGATTATGCACAATGGATTTCAAAGGACTTCCGCTTATCCCTTTCAAGTCAACTCTTGGAAGAACAATAGGTAATAGTTCTCTTCCTTTTTCGAAAGATGGATTTTTGTTAGCTCCAATTATTGTATTGTTTGTGCTGCTTCTTGAGCACTTGGGAGAAGGGGGAAAGCAAGCATCATGAGGTTCTTCTCTATGTGTGTTGGAAGAAGGCGCAGATGAACGTGGAGGAAGAGAAAGATTTCCTGACAATCTGCAACTATTCATCCTCCTCAGATTTCCTTGATCAAGCAATGCAGCATCAAAGCTAAGAATACTTCTTGCTATTATCTCCTCAAGATGTTTCCTCCTATGTTTGGGTCTCCCTCCATCCTGGTTTAAATGAGACCTGCTACCATCCTGCTCAATACTGATTTGCAGTTTCTCTAATTCATCCAATCTAGCGGCCTTAGTACTCTCATTACTACGTAACAAAGCAAAGCTCCCTGAACCTTTGGAAGCTGAAGGCAAACTTCCAATAATGTCTGCTGAATCTCGGGACTTACTTATTTTTTTACTGGAATCTTTTCTCCTAACATTTCTTTGATCCTTTTCAGCTGAACTTGCCAAACTTGAAGTAGCGCTAAAAGTAGAAGATTGCTTCCTTTCATAAGTAGGGCTAGCATTGCTTCTCGAAGAGAATGGAGACGAATACAATGTGGATAAATTACTACCAGGTGGAGAATCATTGTTCATTTTATTTGCAGCAAGCTGCTTTTCATGATCTGTCCACTTTTGCAGACGCCTCCAATCAAGAACACCAACATTCAGCACCTTCTCCTGAATGTTGTATAATCCCTCCTCCTCGCGTTGGAGATAGCTTGGGATACTTGACATATACTTGACCATCTCTTCAGCCTCGGATGCCTTCCTATTAGGACATGGCTGCCAATGAATTGAAGGCAAGGAATGTTCAATTTTATCATTTCCAGCATCCTCTGAATGCATTTCCAGCCACTCCTTCTGCACTTTGGACTTGCTTGTGTTTTCTCCAAGGTTGAATGGTTGATTTTGTTCTGAACTCATTATAACAGGAGCAACATAATGACAAATGGCAACTTCTTCATGAGCTGATCCCATCTGAGCTGCAGTTTCTTCCCTTTCTTAGTTGATGCTGCAGGTGACATTGGTGTAAGTTTAGGAAAATCAGTTTCGAATATGAAAAATTGACTAGAGAATTCAAGCAAAGAAATATCATTTGTTCCATAAGGCTCTGAATATTGGATTAAGCAGCAAAGATAACTTTTGCTAGTGATTAATTATAATCCAATAAGAAAAAACTCATCCATTTCTTGAACAGTTTTAAATTAGCAACAAGTGTTGGAACAAAAGTGGGGTGGAATAAGTTTACCCCACATATAGAGCACAAAATTTGTAGCATATATATATATATTTTGGGACATTTAGGTCAATTAAGGCAAACTCACACACACATCGCATACACAAAGACTCGAACCCAAGACCTCTTAGTTGAAAGCCTAAACTCTCAACCAACAGACCAATGAGCTGTGTGCATATATATAATTGCAGAAGAATTTAAAGATAAAATTTCCGAGGCATGCCTAATTAGATAGAAATTTACTTAAATCGAAGAGATGTCGCTTCCTCTCTAAAACAGTAAAAGGCAGACACTGAATAAATTAGGGAAAGGACCGAAAGACCTTGGACACCCAACTAGAAGCAAGAAATCTCCCCTTTTCACGGCTGAAAAAAAAAAAGCACTGGGCAGAAACTAATGCTAATACCAATAATAAAAGCTCAACCTTTTCATTCAATGATATATACTTAACCTCCCCCCCCCCCTATACTTTCTCTCTTTCTGCAAATTTCTACGCTATCTAAAGCATGAGCTGAATTTCCTTTATCAGCAAACTTAAAAAAGAAAAGACAATCAAATTGTAAAACATCCACAGGAAGTTCATCACCTCTGCTGACGATCTGGAACTTCACACCCTAACAAGAAGAGCATCGAAATAATTGACTTCGTACACTATTACAACTAATTAACACAATCGATCAACAAAGTTACAAGAATAATACTGATCGACGCAAAGCAGTCACCTTTAAAACAGCTTCGTGAGAATAATAACCATAGCAATCACTCGGTAAGATGAAGGAAGAGATCTAGAATAGAGATCGATACCATAATTTATCGACGAAGAAGCAAGGCTTAATAAGAGAGGCAGCAGTATTTCTCTGTGGCTTCCAGCTTTCGAGCTATGAAGTCTTGAAGAGAGAGAAAGAGAGAGACTCAGCAAGAGCGAGAAAATGGAGAGACCGCCTTCGATTTTGTTCGGTAGCGGGATTAGTGGATTTTGGCCTTAGAAATTTGCCGACTATGATTCTCACCAAGTCGTTGAAAATAATTGTCGGCATCGCACCCAATAATTGACCCACGCGGAATCTGGCCAAAGCATACTTGCTTCGTCATTCGCGGTATCGGGATCAAGCCCCGAAAGCGGAGTGTTCGAGAGGAATAATTTAATTTCGACTAATGATTATTCGCTTTTTTTTATTCTTAGTCGATTAAGATTAATTCATGCTCATAATACATATGAAAAATCTTGAACTTAAAATTTTTTAATTGCTGCTAAATATACGATTATTCACTTTAGAATAAATTTTGTAACTTTATTAGTAGAATACTACTTAATAGATAAATATGTGCATTATATAATTTATTTTAAAATATAAATTTTTTTTGGGACAATTAGATCAATTAAGGAAAACTTACACACACATCACATACGCAAGATTCAAATATAAGATCTCTTGATTGATAGTCAAAACTCTCAACAAATAGATCAAGATGAGCTGCATTTAAAATATAATCTTATTTTAATACATATATTGATAGAACCCTTTGCAGCAAATAGATGAAACCTTGCAGCAACCTGGTAACACCTTGTAGCAGGGCAGCGGGAATAACCTGCAAGATAATAGAGTGCAAAGAAAAACAGGGTACCGAAATACCTGGAGCAACAAGTTCTATAGTTTTCTGTATTCAAGATGATCAAAAAAAGCTGTCTATCTTTCTTCAACTAGTGCATAAGTAGCTACTCCTAATAACCTTTTACTATATCTGATAACTAACACCAAAAGCTAAAAGGTACGGTAGAAAACGAAAATAGAAATGGCAGATAGTGGAGGACGTGAGAGTTGGTTAAGGATGTGTAAACTATTCCGCTGGCATCCCAAGTTAACATGCTCTGCATCAGTCCTCCCCGACGTCGGAAGAGCTCGACTCCGACGAGCTACAAGTGATAGCGGCTTCATCTGGCGGTGTATATGCCCATATGTCAGAAACGTTGAAAGTTGGAGAAGTGTTACATTCTGATGGCAAGGCGACGGTATAAGCATTATCATTAATTTTTGCAGTAATGGGCAGAGGACCAATTTTGCGGCGAGAGAGCTTGGAATAGGTTCCCGGTGGAAAACGCTCTCGACGTAATCGAACCATAACTAAGTCTCCAACGTTGAACAAGCGTTGTCGACGGTGGGTATCAGCGGCTTGCTTATAACGTTGATTGGCCTTGATAATTTGTTGACGAACATCCGCCAACATTTCAGCATACCCATCGGTGAAAGACGCGGCAGCGGTAGACTTGCACTTTGGTAGAACAGTAAGATCTAGAGCAATGTTAGGTGCTTTAGTGTACACAATGCTAAACGGAGGCTTACCTGTAGAACGGTTTGTCATAGAATTGTAGGCAAATTCAGCCCTGCTTAAAACCTCTTCCAATTTCTTTGGTTGGTCCTGTACCAAACACCTCAACAAGTTACCTAATGTTCTATTGACAACCTCCGTTTGATCGTCAGATTGAGGATGATATGCCGAGCTAAGGCGTAGATCTGTACCCAGCCGCTTCCAAAGCTCTCGCCAAAAATGGCTTATAAATTTGACGTCGCGGTCCGACGTGAGACTCCTAGGAAGGCCGGGCAAACGAACAATTTCGTTAAAAAAAAGATTTACAATGTTCATGGCGTTTGAAGTTTTCTTACAGGAGATAAAATGAGCCATCTTGGAAAATCTGTCCACAACCACCATAATGGAATCGTTTCCGCGTTTGGTTCGTGGTAAGCCCAGGACGAAGTCCAAGCTAAGGTCTTCCCAAATGGATTCAGGTACTGGTAGCGGCATATAGAGGCCCGTATTTTGGGCTCCTCCCTTGTACATTTGACACACTGGACAGCTATCCACTAGCCGGTAGACATCTCGTCTTAGCCGCGGCCAGAAGAAGCGCGTTTGAAGATGGCGGAGAGTGTTGTCGCGTCCGACGTGTGCCGCAAGGCCTCCACCGTGTGCTTCTCTTATGAGTTGTTGTCTCCAAGAGGAGACGGGAATACACAGCAAGTTCATTTTGAACAGGTAACCATGTTTGATCGAATATCCATCAGTGCATTGTCCTTCTTTGCATAACCTCCAAAACTGTCTGAAATCAGGATCAGCTTCATACAATTCCTTTAGGCATTCTAAGCCAGTTGTTTCGGTTTGGAGCCTAGTGAGCAATACAATTTTTCTACTGAGGGCGTCCGCCACCTTGTTGTCTTGTCCCGGCTTGTGTTTAATTGTAAAAGAGAACCTTTGTAAAAACATGAGCCAACGTGCATGCATACGGTTGATGGACCGTTGGCTGTTGATATATTGTAAAGCTTTATTATCACTGCATATTACAAAATCTTGATGCAATAAGTATGGCTCCCACTACTTAAGAGCACAGATGATGGCATAGAGCTCTTGTTCATATGAGGACCATTTTTTACGAGCGGTGCATAATTTTTCACTGAAAAATGCTATCGGTCTTCCTTCTTGCGACAGAACTGCTCCGATTCCAGTGGCAGAAGCATCGGTTTCAACAGTGAATACTTTGTCAAAATTTGGAAGGGCTAGCACAGGAGCAGAACTTATCGCCTTTTTGATTATCTCAAAGCTTTGTTGCTGACCTTCCCCCCATTGGAATAGTTTAGATTTCAAGCAATCAGTCACCGGTGTCATAAGAATGCTAAATTTTTGATGAATTTGCGGTAAAAATTTGCTAGCCCGTGAAAACTCCGAACTTCGAAGAATGATTTGGGTGGCGGCCAATCAAGAATAGCATTTAATTTCTTAGGGTCCATGTGTACACCTTCAGAGGATATGACAAATCCTAGGAAATGGACCATGGAAGTGGCAATTGTTGCAAATCTGGTTTTGATGATGACAAACATGTTTCCAGTGTGTTTTGCTTGGCTAATCTATTTAAGGCACAAAAGACCGCGAGCCACTCAAGCCAACTCAAGATCGGGTCCAAGTGTGTCAAATGTATGATTTTTCTTTTTATTGAGTCAATTATAATGTAACTGATTCCCTAGCTAAGTAACCTTGCACACACACACTCAGGGAGAGATATTGAGTGAATTAGAGTTTCTGTTAAAATTTTGTTCAGATCGTCCTGGACGATTTTCACATCGTCCTGGACGATCCAGCCAAAACAGAAACCCTAATTAGGGCGACTAAGTTAAGAGGTTCTGATTGAGCAGATCGTCCTGGACGATCTCCGGATCGTACGGGACGATATGCCCAAATCAGAAATTCTCAGCCGCCAGATCAAGTTAGGCAAGTTCTTATTTTTAGATACTTGGTCTGATCGTCCTGGACGATCCAGTACAATCATGCCTAATTTAATCTGGTAATTAAGGAAAGTAATTTATTTTTGGTTGATACGATCATATCGTCCTGGACGATCGCAGGATCGTCCCGGACGATCATGATCGTTTAGTGCATTTCAGCTGTACGACCCGAACTGTGTTTAGGACGATTTGGGGCCTTTTTGAACTAATCGTACAGGACGATGACCCCATCGTCCTGGATGATCAAGTCATTTTTTGGTTGTCCAGCACAGATTTCTCTGGACGACCCAAACTATCTTCTGGACGATTTCCCTCAATTTGCACTAATCGTCCCGGACGATCGCAGGATCGTACGGGACGATATGAATAATTTTTTCTACTGATCGTCAGAAGAGCCTAATCGTCCAGGCTGAAACAGCTGAATTTGAACTGATCGTACAGGACGATCGATCGATCATCCTGGATGATCTTGGCCGACCAGTTGAGATTTAGGGCAAATTTTAAGCCCTCCTTTAAAAGAACTTTTTTCAATTTTTGAAAAATCTTTTGCTGCCTTCCTTCCTTGAGAAACGCTAGAGAGAGAGAGAGTTGTGAGAGAGAGAGAAGATCTTGTGAGGGGGAGTTAGTAAGGGATTCACTAAGGTTGCTCCAAGCACGGATCAGAGTCGTCTTCTCCGCTCGTCGTCTTTCGTCTAGTCGGTGTTCGTCATGGGAGGATCGTTCGCAAGAAGATCCGGGGTTCTCTGCCCGCTTCAGGTGGAAGCAAAAGGAGTTCGAAGGTTCTCTGCCTGCTTCAGGAGGAAGCGAAAGGAGGTCAGGTTCTCTGCCTCACCGTGTGGTGAAAAGGAGGTGTTTGTACAGGCTTCTCCACCTTGCTGTGGGAGCAAAAGGAGAGACACTTTTGTTTAGTGCAATACCCGGAGGGGAGGCTCCGGGGAGTGGACGTAGGTCAAGTTGACCAAACCACTATAAAATCTGGTTTGCTTTTCTGATTCAGTTTTGCACTTTACTTTTCTGATATAAACTGCTTGGGTGAATATCTGTGGTTGATCTTTTTATCGTTGTTTTAATTCATTTCCGCTGCACGTTATAAAAAGATTTTCATTATTATCGTGAAATTTTTAAATAACCAATTCACCCCCCCTCTTGGTTAGCCTTGGGACTAGTTCACTAGGGCTTAACATCCCTATCGAACTTTCAAGTGGTATCAGAGCGGGATTCAAAATTTAGGTTTAAAAACTTTTGAATTTGATCCATGGCTAACTGTAACAATCGTAATACTGCTGAAGGATATTCTATTACAAGACCACCGTTGTTTGATAATATTCCTTTTGATTTTCGGAAAACACGCATGTCTACTTTTCTGCAATCTATTGATTATCGCATGTGGATGTTAGTTAAAGACGGATACGAACCACCTTTTAGACTGATTAACAATGTAAAAACTGAATTGCCTTTTGCTGATTGGACGTTTGATGATCGTGATTTAGCACAGTTAAATGCAAAATGCTTGAACTGTTTCTTTTGTGCTTTAAAATCTGAAGACTATATGCGTGTTTCTACTTGTACAACGGAAAGAAATTTGGGATAGATTATGCATAACATACGAAGGTACAACTGAAGTCAAACAGTCTAGGTTAAACATCTTGTTACATGATTACGAACTTTTTCGCATGAAACCTAGTGAGACTATTTCAGAAATGTACACAAGGTTCACTCAGATTGTTACCTCTTTGCATGTTCTAGGTAGAGAACTTACTAACTATGAAAGAGTGAACAAAATTCTAAGATGTTTGCCTGCTTCTTATGATGCTAAGATTACTGCTATTACTGAATCTAAAGATTTAAATACTTACTCTATTGACAGCTTACTTGAATCACTCATTGCTTACGAGCAAGGGGTGAACCAAAGGCAACTTGATGAGGGTGAACGCAAGAAAGAGAAGACAGTGGCACTAAAGGCCAAGGATTCAGATGCTAGCTCTTCCGGGTCTGATAGCGATGATGTTGCCTTAATCATAAGGCAATTCAAAAGCTTTCTAAGGAAGAAACATAAGAACTATCAGAAGTGGAACAAGGGTAAGTCCAATAAAAATTTTAAGGGTTCATCTGAATCTGTTTGTTTTGAATGCAGGAAGCCTGGACACATTAAGGCTGATTGTCCAACACTTAAAGCTCACCCAAGCAAGGAGAAGGGTGAGGAGAAACCAAAGTTTAGAAAGGATAAGAAGCGGATTCAGAAGGCGTTCTGGGCAGACTCTGCATCCGACTCTTCTGAGACTGAAGCTGAAGAGGAGGAAACAAACTTGTGTCTTATGGCTGATGATCACCCTGGTCAGTCGGATCAGGAAGAGGTATGTGAGCTTACCTACGATCAATTATTTGAAGTTTCTGAAAGAATTCATACATCGTATAGGAAGCTTAAGAAAACTCATGCTAGTTTGAAATTAGATTACTTAACTTTGCAAAAAGAGCATGATTATGTAGTTAAAGATCATTCCACACTTGATTCAAATCACATGTCTTTGCTTGATGAATTCGATGAGTTGAATAAAAAATATTCTGATTTAGTTTCTGAGCATGATTCATTGAAAACTACGCATGTGGACTTAGAAAGAGCTTTTAAAGAATTAGATACAATGGCATGTGAAGTAGAAAGTAGCAAGGGAACCTTGAAATTTGAAATTGCAAGTTTAAAGAAAGAAAATGAGTTTTTGAAAGTAAAGATCAGTGCTTTTGAAAAGAACAAAACACCGCCTACTTTTGAACAGTTTTATGCACCGCCACCTTTTGAAAAATCTGTTGCAAGTTCTTCAAAGCATGTTTCATATACATCTAGGAAGAGGCATTATCATCCACGTAGATTAGTTAACCCTTTTCCTGGTGTTAGATGTTTTTCATGTGGCATGTTAGGATATATTTCTCACACCTGCACTGTTCACCGTAGTACACATTGGGTGTGGAAACCCAAACTGCCTGTTTCACAGCACAGCACGCATGCATTGCATTCTTCTTTTCATAAGAAGGAACCCAAACCTGTTTGGGTTCTTAAGACTAACGTTTGATACTTTTGTAGGTGTGCTCTCACACAAGATCTCGTGAGAGCATGTGGTACCTGGACAGCGGATGTTCTAGACATATGACTGGAGATGCAAATCAGTTCATTTCGCTGGAGGCCAGAGCTGGAGGCAAGGTTACACTTGGAGATAACACCACCAGGAAGGTGGTAGGCACAAGTATAATTGGTGATTCAAAGAACTTTATGATTGATAATGTTTTGCTTGTAGATGGACTGAAGCACAACCTGTTAAGCATCAGTCAACTCTGTGACAAGGGATACAACATCAAATTCCTGCCCACTGGCTGCATTTTAAGCTTAAATGATGAAGTTATTTTGCAGGGGCAAAGGATCAACAACGTCTACAAGCTGGATTTAAGTAGCATTAAATCTGATAATTCAATTTGCTTGAAAACTGCTGCTGATGAATCTTGGTTATGGCATAGAAGATTGTGTCATGCCAGTATGAAAACCCTTAGGAGAGTCACCCAAAAGGACTTAGTTAGAGGTGTGCCCAAGCTTAAGTTCACTAAGGATCACCTGTGTGATGCCTGTCAGTTGGGGAAGCAAGTCCAGTCCTCTTTTCACTCTGTTAAGGACATTAGCACCTCTAGACCTTTAGAAGTTCTTCACATGGACCTCTTTGGACCCATTAGCACTGCCAGCTTAGGGGGGTAGAGTCTATGGTTTTGTGATTGTAGATGATTATTCGAGGTTCACTTGGGTTAAGTTTTTGTCACATAAATCTGAGTCATTTGATGAGTTTAGATCCTTCTCTACTTGGATTCAGAAGAAGTTAGGATGTAAGATTATTACCATCCATAGTGATCACGGAGGGGAGTTTGAAAATGAAAGATTTGGAAGTTTTTGTGAGGATCATGGGATTAGTCATAATTTTTCAGCTCCTAGGACCCCTCAGCAGAACGGGGTAGTTGAAAGGAAGAACAGGACCTTAGTGGAAGCCGCTAGAGCCATGCTTGTCGAGTATTCACTTCCAAAATACTTTTGGGCTGAAGCGGTGAACACTGCATGTTATGTGCTGAATAGGGTGAATGTGAGAGTCAAACTGAATAAGACACCTTATGAGATCATTAAGGGTAGAACTCCAAATCTGTCCCACCTCCATGTCTTTGGCTGTAAGGTTTTCATTCTGAACAATGGGAAGTCACCCTTAGGAAAATTTGACCCCAAATCTGATGAAGGAGTGTTCTTAGGATATTCAAGTGTGGGGAAATCCTTTAGGGTGTTCAATAGGAGGACTTTGGTGGTAGAAGAAACAACCCATGTAGTGTTTGATGAATCTGATCCTAAGGAGTCTAGATCTGAAGTTGAAGATGAAGAGATTATTGAGGTTACCCAAGGAGTTGGAAATACAAATTTAGAGGAAAGGGTAGAACCTCAAACCGAGTTGCCTAGAGATTGGAGATATTCTTCGAGTCATCCTAAAGAACTGATCTTAGGAGACCCTTCCAAAGGTGTTATGACTAGGCATGGACTTAGGAAGGAAGTAAATCATTCTGCCTTTATCTCAATGACTGAACCCACCAACATCAATCAAGCCTTGTCGGATGAATTTTGGATTTTAGCTATGCAGGAAGAATTGAATCAATTTGTAAGGAATGATGTTTGGGAGTTAGTAGAAAGACCTAAAAATCAAAGTATTGTGGGAACCAAGTGGGTCTTTAAGAATAAGATGAATGATTCTGGTGTGGTGGTGAGAAATAAGGCAAGATTGGTGGCTAAGGGGTATAATCAGGTAGAAGGGATTGATTTTGAGGAGACTTTTACCCCTGTAGCTAGATTGGAAGCCATTAGAGTGCTACTAGCCTTTGCCTGTTATAAGGGATTTAAGCTGTTTCAAATGGATGTTAAGAGTGTCTTTTTAAATGGGGTAATTAAAGAAGATATTTTTGTAGAACAACCCCCAGGTTTTGAGAGTTCCCAATATCCAAGTCATGTCTATAAATTAAAAAAGGCCTTATATGGATTGAAACAGGCACCCAGAGCTTAGTATGAGAGGCTTAGCACATTCCTGTTAAAAAAAGAGTTTGTTAAGGGGAGCGTAGACACCACCCTTTTTCTGAGGAGATTAGGGGATGACTTACTCATTGTCCAGATCTATGTTGATGATATAAGTTTTGGATCTTCTGATAAATATTTATGTGAAGAGTTTTCTAAAATGATGAGTAAGGAGTTTGAGATGAGTATGATGGGAGAATTGTCCTACTTTTTGGGGTTTAGCATAAGGCAAACGGATGATGGAACCTTTCTCAATCAATCAGAATACACTAAGGACATTTTGAAGAAATATGAAATGGACAAAGCCAAGCCAATCAATACTCCCATGCCCTCCTCAGTTCAGTTAGATAAGGATTCAAATGGAAAATCTGTTGATCAGAAGAAGTATAGAGGGATAATAAGTTCACTGCTTTACCTGACTGCTAGCCGACCTGATATCATGTTTAGTGTCTGTCTTTGTGCTAGGTTTCAGGCTGATCCTAAAGAGTCCCGCCTGACTGCTGTTAAGAGAATTCTTAGATATCTTTTAGGAACCCCAAACCTAGGAATTTGGTACCCTAGGCACAGCACCTCTTTTGAGATCATTGGATATTCTGATTCTGATTTTGTGGGGTGTAGGGTGGATAGGAAGAGTACTTCTGGGACTTGTTAATTCATAGGACAGTCGTTAGTCTCCTGGTCCAGTAGAAAACAGAACTCAGTTGCACTTTCCACTGTTGAAGCTGAGTACATTGCCTTAGGAAGTTGTGTGGCCCAAGTTCTTTGGTTGAAGCAACAAGTCTTGGATTTAGGAGTACCTGTTGGCACAATTTCTGTTCTGTGTGATAATACTAGTGCCATCTATATCTCTAAGAATCCAATCCAACATTCTAGGACCAAACACATTGATATTAGGCATCACTTCATTAGGGACTATGTTACAAAAGGGGACATTGAGCTACATCATGTAGTAACTGAAAATTAGCTGGCTGATATATTCACTAAACCACTAGCCTTTGACTCATTCAGCATTTTGAGAATCAGATTAGGAGTGATTGATATAAATGCTTGATTCTGATGACTGCTGATTTATGATTGTTCTGATTAGTATTCTGATTTCTATTAGTTAGTTTTCGTATTCTGATTTCTGGTTTCTGTTAGTTAGTTTTGGTATTCTGATTTCTGATTTCTGTTAGTTAGTTTTGGTTGGATTATTTGCTTTCAGTTGATTTTATTTCTTCTACTGATTTCTATGTTAGCCTTACTATTAGTTTGATTTGAGTATTTACTTTGCTGTGATTTTCTACATGTTTTTATTTACTGGTTCATATCTTGCACTTACTATTTTATGCTTTTCAAGATCTGATCACCGCTCACTACTTCTGATGATCTGAATTTTTGACTAGGAGTTTTTACCTTGTTTTGGTTTGGAAGCTAGTAAGCAGTGATTGACTTCGCTGAATCTGTTAAAGGGAAGAAACATTGATAATTGTTTCTCTTCCTTTAACTCCTTTACTGGTGTGTAGTTTCTTTTGAATAAAAATCCTCTTCAAAATTAAAATGTTAGTTTTTGAAATAGAAATTATTTTATCTTCCTACAGTAATCTGCCTCATATCAATAGTGTTTTTCAAAGTCTTGAGTCATTAGTTTGATTTTCTAAACCAAGTGATTGCATTTATCATATGTTGTATGGCTTTTATTTTGTGAATCGTTCTTCATTACTGCGGAGAGTCATCTCCTATGTCTGGAAGATAATCTCACAGCTGAGACTCTTTAATGATTATGAAAAGGAGAAAGCTTATAAAAGATGCGCAGTGCGCCAGATAATTTGAAAAAGAGGCATAAAATGAGCCCAAAACTGAAAAGATGCGAAATTGCCAAATTTGATACACAAAGTGTATCAAAAATCAAAAGATGCGCAAAGCGCCAACCAATTTGAAAAAGAGGCACAAAATGAGCCCAAAACAAGCTTTCTTCCCTTTCAGATTGTTAAATGTCTTAGAGAAATCTGTGCGTCACTTAATATTTTTAAAAGCTTGAGTTTTGAAAATCCCGATTTCTGATTTTTTACTTTGTAACACTATTATATCAGATATTTTTCTGGAACGAGGCTTGAAAGGATCTCTTTTCAAATCTAATATCTTTTCTTTTGAATCGGATTTTTGTGTTGAAAGAGGTTTGCATCGATAAGGTGCCCGGGGTCGGAGTTACGAAAGTTGATTATTTCTAACCTTTTCTGGATTTCAGCGCTGTCAATCGTCCTGTCATTGGTTTTTGAATCTAAAATCAAGGAAAAATTCTGATTTTTCTGTTTTGTAGTTGTTCTATTTATGTTTTATTTTCGTGTTCTATTTTTCCTCCTCCTTTTTGTGATGTCAAAAGGGGGAGTCAGTTGTAGTCGTATCTGTTTCTGTTTTCTAAGTCATGTTTCCTGTATTGTTTTAGCTGTTAAATGAAAATTTAAAAAAATATTTGTTTGTTTGATCTCCTAGTTTACTTTTATTTTCAGACTACTTTACAAATGTTTGCCATCATCAAAAAGGGGGAGATTGTTGCAAATCTGGTTTTGATGATGACAAACATATTTCCAGTGTGTTTTGCTTGGCTAATCTGTTTCAGGCACAAAAGACTGCGAGCCACTCAAGCCAACTCAAGATCGGGTCCAAGTGTGTCAAATGTATGATTTTTCTTTTTATTGAGTCAATTATAATGTAACTGATTCCCTAGCTAAGTAACCTTGCACACACACACTCAGGGAGAGAGATTGAGTGAATTAGAGTTTCTGTTAAAATTTTGTTCAGATCGTCCTGGACGATTTTCACATCGTCCTGGATGATCCAGCCAAAATAGAAACCTAATTAGGGCGACTAAGTTAAGAGGGTCTGATTGAGCAGATCATCCTGGACGATCTCCGGATCGTACGGGACGATATGCCCAAATCAGAAATTCTCAGCCGCCAGATCAAGTTAGGCAAGTTCTTATTTTTAGATACTTGGTCTGATCGTCCCGGACGATACGTGTATCATCCCGGACGATCCAGTACAGTCATGCCTAATTTAATCTGGTAATTAAGGAAAGCAATTTATTTTTGGTTGATACGATCATATCATCCTGGACGATCATGATCGTTTAGTGCATTTCAGCTGTACGACCCGAACTGTGTTCAGGATGATTTGGGGCCTTTTTGAACTAATCGTACAGGACGATGACCCCATCGTCCTGGACGATCAAGTCATTTTTTGGTCGTCCAGCACAGATTTCTCTGGACGACCCGAACTGTCTTCTGGACGATTTCCCTCAATTTGCACTAATCGTCCCGGACGATCGCAGGATCGTACGGGACGATATGAACAATTTTTTCTACTGATCGTCCAGAAGAGCCTAATCGTCCAGGTTAAAACAGCTGAATTTGAACTGATCGTACAGGACGATCGATCGATCGTCCTGGACGATCTTGGCCGACCAGTTGAGATTTAGGGCAAATTTTAAGCCCTCCTTTAAAAGAACTTTTTCCAATTTTTGAAAAAATCTTTTGCTGCCTTCCTTCCCTGAGAAACCCTAGAGAGAGAGAGAAGATCTTGTGAGGGGGAGTTAGTGAGGGATTCACTAAGGTTGCTCCAAGCACAGATCAGAGTCGTCTTCTCCGCTCGTCATCTTTCGTCTAGTCGGTGTTCGTCGTGGGAGGATCGTTCGCAAGAAGATTCAGGGTTCTCTGCCCGCTTCAGGTGGAAGCAAAAGGAGTTCGAAGGTTCTCTGCCTGCTTCAGGAGGAAGCGAAAGGAGGTCGGGTTCTCTGCCTCACCGTGTGGTGAAAAGGAGGTGTTTGTACAGGCTTCTCCGCCTTGCTGTGGGAGCAAAATGAGAGACACTTTTATTTAGTGCAATACCCAGAGGGGAGGCTTCGGGGAGTGGACGTAGGTCAAGTTGACCGAACCATTATAAAATCTGGTTTGGTTTTCTGATTCAGTTTTGCACTTTATTTTTCTGATATTAACTACTTGGGTGAATATCTGTGGTTGATCTTTTTATCGTTGTTTTAATTCATTTCCGCTGCACGTTATAAAAAGATTTTCATTATTATCGTGAAATTTTTAAATAACCAATTCACCCCCCCTCTTGGTTAGCCTCGGGACTAGTTCACTAGGGCTTAACATCCCTATCGAACTTTCAGCAATCTCACACTTGGGAAGGTTGAGGAACAGTTTTTGCTGCTTTAATACCTCAAAAAGAGTCACCAAATGCTGTATGTGCTGGTGCCAATCATTGCTATAGACCAAAATGTCGTCAAAGTACACAATGCAGAATTTTCCTAGGAATGGCTTAAAAACTTCAGACATCATCCTCATGAAGGTGGACGGAGTGTTGCACAGCCCAAACGACATGACTTTCCACTCATATAGCCCCTGTGGTGTCTTGAATGCTGTTTTCCATTCATCTCCGGGTCTTATACGAATCTGATGATACCCACTTCGCAAATCAAGTTTGGAGAAAATGGAGGAACCTGAAAGTGTATCAAGCAATTCTTCTATGTGAGGTACCGGAAATCGATATTTTACTGTTATCTTATTGATAGCTCGGCTATCGATGCACATCCTCCAATTGCCATCTTTCTTAGGCACTAGCAGCGCAGGTACAGCGCACAGACTCAAGCTAGTATGAATAAATTGTTTCTTCAGTAAATTGTCAACCAATTCCTGCAATATGAGCTGTTCTTTGGGATTAAGCCTGTAGTGAGGCATGTTTGGCAGTGAAGCACCTTACATCAAATCTATTTGATGCTGAATGGCTCGGACGGGCGGTAATTTGTTGGGTAGCTCCTCCGGTGTGATGTCTTTGTATCGCCTTAACAACCCATCAATCTCAGCATGTCTCTTCTTCAATGCTGGGTCCGGATTAGGCTCTGTTATAAATAATGCAAATAGGGGAGCAGGTTCTCTCCAGCAATGAAGTAATGCAGGACCGGTGACTACATGCATAGCAGCTTGCTTGGATGAGCCAGGAGCCTGTGATTTCGGGTCTGCTGAACTAGGTAGCAAACAGAGGCGACGACCTTTCCACTCAAAGGAATAAGCATTGGTCCGACAGTCATAAATGGCACCTACATCGAACTGCCATGGTCGGCCAAGTATTAGGTGACAAACGTCCATATCCAAGACGTCGCACAACACCTCGCATACATAGTGTTTGCCTATAGAAAAGGCTACTCGGCAAGACTCGGAGACTACAATTTCCATGCCTTTCTTTACCCAGCTTATTTTATAAGGGTGTGAATTTTTGGTGGTCTTTAAGTTTAGTCCTTGGACGACTGAGCGGGCAATTACATTTTCAATACAGCCATTATCAATTAAGAGGTCACACACCTTGCCGGCTATAGTGCAACGAGTTCTGAAAATGGCATGGCGTTGAGAGCTTATGTTTTGCCGCAGGGCTAATAGTAACTTCTCCATGACACAGATCAATGGTTCCCCTTCATCAGCTTGGAGGTCTTCAGTATCACAGTCCTTGTCGATTTCAGCCTCAGCATGCTCACTGCCTTCTTCACCTTCTGCGAGGTGCACTTGTTGTCTTTGCGGACATTCATTTGATTTATGGCCTGGCTGAAAGCAACAGAAGCACTTGAATGTAGCTGGCTTTGCATATGGATTTTCCTTAGCCATTGGTTTTGATTTCTGCACATTCCTCGGTTCAACATTACCATTGCTAGGGGCATTGGATATAGCCACGGGACTGAGATTCTGAGAGGGCTTCACTGGTGGTGCATTGCTTTTGTTGCTTGAAGTAATAGGCTCTTGCCAATGACGCCTATTATAAATGGCTTTTGACTGCCAATTTTGCTGCATTTCAATCTTCAATGCGAAATTCACAGCTTGCGCCATCGACCAAACCGAGTTCAACTCAAGTCGGTCTTGAATGCTATCCTTTAAGCCTCCAATATAGCGTGCCACCAGTTGATTTGCGGATTCATTGAGGTTATTTCTAGCAGTCAAACGGTTGAACTCTTCTGTATAGTCACTTACAGATCTTGTCCCCTGAACGCAATGCTGGTACCTCATGTATAATATTTGTTCAAAATCTGTAGGTAAAAATTGAGCTCTTAATAGTTGTTTCATTCTACCCCAACTGCGAACCTTCCCCTTACCTTCTCGCTGGCGCATTTGTATAATTTGTGCCCACCATGCACTCGCACCACCCTTCAATCTACACGCCACATACTTCACTCATTTTTCGGGATCAATTTCCATGTAGTCAAAAAAATTTTCAACAGCTTTTTCCCAATCCAAATAATCTTCGATATGCATATGTCCGTCAAAAAACGGGATGTCCAACTTAACTTTGAATTCTCCCGGATGGTGATGATAAATCGTTGGCCGCCTGTGTCTCCGGTAATGCCGGGGATATGTGTTGTCTTCAACCTCGTCTTCGCCAGACTCCATGAAGTCCGTTCGCTGGTAAGCTTTTGTGTCGTCCTCGGAATCCGACACATCCGGGAGGTTTGTATGAGTGCGATTGAAATTTCTGTTGTCAGCTAATCCACGATTCGGCCATGGCCTGTTTACCGGCGTCTCTTCTCGCCGTAGTTGCTGGTGAGGTTGCCTCGTCCAGTTGAGATTGAACTCACGACGTAGCTCCACCGTCAAACGTTGCAAATCTGCCGCTAACTCATCTAGCCGGCGATTCACATTGTTTTGGTTTGCCCAAAGTGCCTCAAGGCTTAGAGCTCCTTCGGTCACTGGTTCCTTGCCACGATCCGTCATCTCTTCCCTACTGCTAGCTCTGATACCAACCTGATAGAACCCTTTGCAGCAAACGGATGAAACCTTGCAGCAACCTGGTAACACCTTGTAGCAGGGCAGCGGGAATAACCTGCAAGATAACAGAGTGCAAAGAAAAACAGGGTACCGAAATACCTGGAGCAACAAGTTCTATAGTTTTCTGTATTCAAGATGATCAAAAAAAGCTGTCTATCTTTCTTCAACTAGTGCATAAGTAGCTACTCCTAATAACCTTTTACTATATCTGATAACTAACACCAAAAGCTAAAAGGTACGGTAGAAAACGAAAATAGAAATGGCAGATAGTGGAGGACGTGAGAGTTGGTTAAGGATGTGTAAACTATTCCGCTGGCATCCCAAGTTAACATGCTCTGCATCATATATTTTTTATACTTAAAAGAAGACAAAATAAGACGAATTCTTTCTATATAATTTATTAAAAATATAAATGCAACATGTAAACGGTAAGTATATATATATATATATATATATATATTACTTAATTGATAAATGCATTCTTGATTTTCATATAGATTTTATCAATATAATTATTGGCAGGAGGAGTGGAGAGAATTAAAAAAATAGACCGAGGATAAATATAACAAGGAAAATAAGAGCAAGTCATAATGTCAGCCTCTTATCTGCTGTAAAGATGTGACAAAAAATAGTATTTTATGTTGACAATAATAGTTGAAAGCCAAATGGCAAGTTTTTGGTGAGGGAATGTGATAACGAACCTTACAAATGTCATATTACATTTGTTTATATTCAATCTATCGTTATTTCTTTTCTTTTTTTTCACATATAGCTTAACTTTCTTATGCAGTGTTGTATATTAATGACAGGAATTTTTTAAAAAGTATAAAACCTCCTGAAGATAATATAAAATTGATGACCGATTGATTTGTCCTTCCAAATCTTTTTCAGCCTTCCAAATGATATGTGCATGCTTGACATTATATTTTATAGTGGCAAATACTATTATTCTTATTATACGAGGAAAATTGAGACAATTGAATGATCATTGATTTTAATCACCTTAGTTTTTTTTCTAAATTATAAATATGAGGAACCAAATAAACGAGAGAGTGGCTTGTCATATTTCATATGTGAAAAACTCTTAAGAGAGTAAGAAGTAAAAAGCATTACCCAATTGAATTATATTAATAGCTCATACAAAAATTAGTTGAATGGTGATCCTCCTCTCCAAGTAATTAAAGAAACTTAGTATAAGATTCCCCAAGCAATTAAAAAAGATGAAGGGAACTACAATAGGTCCACATGCACGTCAATTATGAATATTATAACTTAATAAAAAACAACCATTGAAATGACCTACAAAAATGGTTGAAATGCAAGTATTGCTTGAGACAAATATGGAGATTGTTATGGCATACATAGCACTTACTAAAGATGATTGTGATGCAAGCAATGATTTATTATTAGTGACAGAGCTAGAAATTTTATTCAGAGGGATTAAATTAATTTTTTTTAATTTGTCCTCTACTTTTTACCACCAGGCTTGGGATCAGCATCGATAGTTTTAAAATTTTTTTCAAATTATTATTTTAGAAGGTTGAAAATTAAATATAAGATAATAAACAACTTATAATTTATAACGTCTGCTCTTCATATTCTAAAAGAGTTGAATGATTACTTCATTATTAATACAATCTAAATATTCTTTCTCAATATAGGTGATTAACATATCATTCAGCCATTGGTCTCTAATTCTATTTCGCAGCCAATTTTCTATAACATTCATGGCAGAAAATGCTCTTTGGACGCCAGCTGTTGTAATAGGTAATAACAATGCCAATTCTAGTAGTCTAAAAAAGAGAGGATATATAATATCCTTCATACTTTGGATCATTTTCTTAGCATGGTTTCCTATATCTTTTAATGAAGAGAATTGATCATCAAATCAAATATCCATAATGTAAGTGTCTAACTAATTTTCAAGGACCGCCTAATCAAAAAGAGTTAAATTAGTTGGATAAAACTGTTTCATTCTAATCAACTTGCCTTTGTTGAATGCATAAAATCCATTATTAGAATTCAAGCATGCAATAGACAAAAGTAGCCCAGTATTAACTACTATGAAATGATTGTTCAACTCTTGAAGTTGTATATCAATAATTGTGTAGAAGATTTCAACCCAAAAATAATATAAATTTGTTATATCCTGAGCTCTATGATGAGGCCGATCACGAGAAACCCATTTATCATCCATATGTGGAACATTTATTTTTTACTTCTCACAAAATGAAGTTACTTTCCTGATAAAATCTGCCCACTTATTACCTCTCATATCTTGCAGTTTCATTTTATATATACGAACCAAAGACATAGCATTTGCAATATCTTGTTCTCCACTCTATAGTGATACCAAGTACATCTAACATCAAATATAGGTTAAAAGAAAATTTAATGGTTTATAATGATTCTAATAATGCATGTGCCTCATCTCATTGTTCTGAACTTACACCTTCTTCCAAAACAAATTTTAGAACATCAATTACTATAGAGAACATTATGATTAACCTTACAATTGATTCATAATACAAAATCCGTCATGTGTCGCCTGCACGCTAGCATTATTTCTTGATTTAAGCCTCACCCAATTGTTAGTTCTCCACTTTGTAATTTATTTAATACCTTCTCTTGTTGTATCTCTTGAAGCTAATCATGATGCTTACAAGAAATACAAATAATATTCATCACATTTGATATTATAGTAAATAACAAAGTAATCTGAACATAATTTTTCACAACTAATACCAATACTAACTGAAGCTGATGTGAGAAGTAATGAATGTCATGTGCTGATTTATTTTCATTCAGAAATGGAGTCTTTAAACCATTAAACTTCTATATCATATTATTAGCACCATCATAACCTTTACCCCGTATTCTAGAAATGCTCAATCCATAAGTTGAAATGAGTAGTTCAATTGCTATTTTGAGACTTCTTATTGATGTATCAGGAAAATGATCAGCAATCTCTAGAAATTCTCAATCCATCTAGGCTGTCTCCTTTGATTTATGCGCACATGAGTCGCGAGAGATGATTGGAGGGTGGGAGGGGAAAAGCGAAGGCAAACAAAAAAAAAAAATAGGGCATGTAATATTAGTATATTTATATATAATATCTTTTTTTTTTTTGGGGGGGGGGGGGGGGGGGGTACGTGCTCACCTTCTTTTGACTAGCTAGTGAATGGCTACATCTTTAACATAGAATACTCTATCTCAGGCCGAATTCCCTTATATCAATTTCTTACGGGTGAGTCCATTGATGAGGGTCGAGCTAAGAAGATCGTAGCTAATGAGTCATGCAAAGTCATTGGAGACATTGTTGATATAATTTAGGATTGCTTTGATGTGGGAGGTAAGTCTATTCAGGTTGAGTGGCAGTGGACTTCATGGTTGGTTGAGTTTGATGAGGTAAGCTGGAACCCTCCTAAGAAGATCCTTCCTTATAGCTTAGATGAATGATTTACATTGTTAGCACTCTGACCTAGGTGGTAGTGAGTGCTTTGCTGTATACTTTTCATTAGGAGTCGAGTCTCAATCTAAGTGATTTGTGTGAACCCTTGGCTTTCATGTGGAGGTGACTCCCCTCTAACTATTTTCTAAGTCTGAGGGTTAGTGACCTTCAGGTGAGTCTTCATTACCAAGGTTAAAGAGGTACACTACAAGAAAATCCGTCATTATCGTCAAATTTTCCAGCGGATAGATATACGCCAGAAAATGCGGCGGGAGAACCGGCAGAATATTCGCCGGTATTTTTATGAAGAAAATTTGACGGAAAGCTCATATTTCCGACAAATTTTGATTGTTACTGGCAGATTTCATCTGCCGGCAATAACACATTTTCATGTAGTGGTATAAGTTCACCTGTTATGACATATCAACTACTTGTTAAATACCTGAAAAAGACATATGCAAATGTACATATATGATGCAAGAGAGTTTAAAGGATAAATTTGGATATAGTCATTATACAACATAAGTAGAATTATTATATAGATCTTAAAGGAGATTATTGTTGACCCTAAAAGCCTTGGTATATATTTATTAGAATTGAGTAATTTTTTATTTGATTATCTACATGTTTATTTTAGAGATATCAATAATAGTGAACATAAAGTAAAATTAATTATAATTATTTATGGTTTCCAATATATATTTTAACTATTTTAATAAATTTTTGTAATTTTGAATGTTTTATTCTGCTTGACTTCTATTTATTTATTTTATGATTGATTCCTTCATAGTTTTAATATTTATTAAAAATATTATAAGAAAATTATTTCATGATTTTTTAAGTTTGCATAATTTACTAAAAGTTACGTGGCTAACAACTAAGTGTTCCGGTTAAGAGTCAAATTCTCATTTAGATCTAATAAAGAAAGATCATTTCTAATATTTTCTAACCAAGTCTTTTTAGGTCTACCTCTACCTTTTTTAACATAGGTTAAATCTAATACATCTACTCTCCTAACTGGGTCATCGGAAGGTCGTCATTTTATGCGACCAAACCATCTAAGGAGACTCTTTCTAATCTTATCTTCCATTGGAGCTACTCCAACCTTTTCACATATATGCTCATTTTGTATCCTATCTCTAAGAGTAAATCCACTCATCCACTTGAGCATCCTCATCTCTGCAACACTTAATATTATGCTTCTCTTTTAATGTCCTCTATATAGTGCTTGCACTTTAATTGCTCATTTAGCCAAAATAAAAATAGAATTTTTTTTAAAATTAAAAATAATACTAAACTCTAGGTGATAAATTGGATGAATAAAGAAAAATAATTTTTAATTTAAAAGTCATATTAATTAACTAAGGAAAATCATCAAAGTTATTATCTTGCTTTGAACTTAAAAGCTATACACCTAAGCACTAACTAAAGATTTAAAGATTGAATAATTAAGTTTAGAGAAAGAGAGTGTGTAGATTAAATTATGCAAATCATTATAATCTTGAATATGGAATTAGTGAGCTTATTGACATCCTTATATTAATTCAATTTAGAATTACTTGAAGGAAGAAAGTAAATTAGATATTGAAAATAATTATTATGTACTAAAAAATGAAAAATATGAAAAAAAACATGGAAAATTAAAAGAAAGGAATAAAAAGAAAAAGAAGGTTGAGAACTTTAAAAATTGGCATATGATAAAACTCAAATCCTAAAAGTATTTTAAATACTTAAGTCAAATAGGAGAATATAAGTAAACTAATACATATGTCGGGTTACTAATGAACTTCTAATTTAACTACAAGCACAAATAATTTCTAAATGACATATTATTCATATCTAAAAATTTGTGGTCAATATTGCACTTACACTTATAGTGGATAAGTTCAATTTGAGCAAAAATAAGGATAGTTGATTAGGATAATTACTTATAATCATTCAAATTAAAATTACAAAACTTTGATCACTCCAAATTACATCTAAATGGCGAAGTATTTTCTTACATTTTGATAACCTTAAATTATTAATTTTTTATTTGGGATATTAGGCTAATAAATAGGTGCTTACACCATTGGTTAAGGACAAATAAGTGTTTAAGCTGAGAGGAATATATTAAGTGTAAATTTTATGATATTTTAATATCTTAAATATCAATAAAAATATGGTTTTTAGTTGATGTTGTGTAGTAATATCTCAAAAAAAGGAGAAACATATATAAGTATTGAACTTGCACCACAACGCTCCAATTACCAGCATCATAGTGTATATACTACCTCAACGCCAAATCATGAAATTGTAGCATCAGAGCCTAAAAAAATGGTAATTAATTTAGCACCCTAGCGGAGCCAAGGTCAGTGCCATAGTGCTCCATAACACTGCAATGCCAAAAATCTACACCACAATACCTGAGTCTTAAGAATTTGAGCGCCATAGCATTTAATGGTATAAATTATAGCATTGGATTACACCTTCAAGTGTCACAATGCTTAACTTCTAGGGCGTCATGGAAGAGCAGTTAATGAAAGATGTAAACACACCAAATCAGTAAAGTAAAGCACCAGTTTATCCATTAGACATGTTGGGTTAGCCCAACATTACAGTGAAGTAAGCCCAGCAGCATCGAGGCACTAATTCATTCTATAACACCGCGACACTACCATGTCGAGTGTCGTAGTGTCTGAGTCTATTTCTATATAAGTATAAATAGTTTTCAATTAATTGAGTAGGAATTTTGTAAGAGTTATGTGTAGTGGAGTTTAAGGGATGCTAGAGGAGAGAATGATACTTCATTTAGAGATCGTTAGCCTATCTATTTATAAACAATATGATATTTGGAAGAGAAAGGAGTGTGGAGAGTGCATTGTACTATTCGGGTAACATGTGATTTCACTTTTACTCTTGTAATGTTTTTTATATGCAAGTAATAAAATCAAATATATTTTCTTTTATTTTTATGGTTGGCCAATTTTCTAATTTTGGGCTAATTATATGAATCATTTGTAAGTACTAATACAGACGTGTGCTTTGAATGAATAATGAATATTTTCAATATCTCTCATTCTTAATTTAATGTATACAATGAGCAAATTTGTAATTAAATTAAAATAATTAAAAGTGTTGGAATGTAACTCTTATATGCTTAGACATAGGATGTTTAGAATTCTAGGTTCTAGTGAGACACAATCATTGTAGGAAGGTCATAAATCTCCATTTATATCTGTTTGATTGAAAAAATATAATTTTGAAAATTGTTTAATTTTCTTCGGGAAATATTTAATTTCTGGAATTTAAATTTTATAATTGAACACTTATTATGAATGATATATCACCTCGAAAAGTGAACATATCGTTCCCTAATAGGTTCAGATTATAAATATTTGAATTTATCTGATTATCGTAGTCAAACTCAAGGAGAAACAATATATGATCCCTAAGAATCAAAATAGTGTTTAATCCATTGTTTAACTATAATAATTCAGATAAGAGATCATTAATTTCATAATTAAAATTACGATTGTAATTGATATATCTATCTAGAGAAAGAAGATATCAATCACTATCGATAGTTTAAATATGACGATAATGATCATTAGGTTTGAATTTCCCAAAGATAATTAATTAAGGGTTTTGAAAAAGCTTGATTTTGAAAATCTGGTCTGGGTTTCTAAATCTCCTACGAGCGCAAGCCCTCGTAGTTAATTACATCGTAGGAAACCAGAAAATTTCCTACGAAAACTCTCGATTAAAATAGCGATACGAATTTCATTTAAGAATTCAAAGATTGATATCAAAGAAGGTAGGGACTAGAATTTTCAACCGGGAATGGTTCAATGTTGAACAGTTCTTTCTGGAGTCAAAGGAAGAAGAGTAGGAGGTGTCTTGAGATTCTGAATTACTTCAGAAACACCTCAACCTGTCCTAAGTGTTGGGCTTGAATTTGATTGAAAGAAATTTTTAATTTGAATGGTCAATTTTATTAAAAAGTGGGAATTAGATTCCCGGAAGATTGAGGTCTTAGGATTGAAGATATGCCTCAGAACCTAAGTCTAAAATGGGTACTGAGAATCAGTGACCCGGATCCTAGCTAATGCAATGCAATCTGGACTTACCCCGGCCTGGATTGGGGAGCCAGCTAAACCACCTAAACGCTTTTAAAACCATGAGTCAAAGTCTTTAAATGTAGAGTGGTTAAGGACATTGATTAAGATTGGTTTAAAGAATTGGGGTCGACATCTAGAGCAGATCCTAATTGACCCCTTAGCATATGTTGGGTTAAATGTCTAAATAAAATGCAATTAAGATTTAGACTCGATTTTTAATTTGTATCTAATGCAATGCATGCTAGTTGACTCGATGAAATGCTTAAATCAATATGAAGCAGTTTTAAAATAGGCTTAAAAATAGGTTTTATCCTAGAGATTGCACAACATCCCCTTGGACAGAACTGCACCCTAATAGGTCAGGTGGTCTGCCAGAACCCGCAGGCGGGGAGGTGCCTAACAAGGATGAGAAAAGTCAAGATGTATGCATGAAAAACTCCCGGCGAGTCCGGGCTTACTTCTTAAGAGCGTTAGAGTTTCTATCTGAACTTAAAATTTTAAATTTTATTTAAGTAGAAAAGGTTAATGACCGTACCCTCACGAGCCTCCGATCGGGTTCCAGGCTAAATCAAAATCGACATGCAATAGCGCCAAATAAACTACTAAAAGCATGCGGGTCCTTAATCGCAATCAACATATCAATCAAATCAATTAAATAATTAAATCAATTAAATAAATATTCAAAATGAAAGTCCATGGGCAAGTGCCCTTAATAGTACAACCCAGGGTCTGCAATAAAGTAAAGTGGCCGGGTACCACTGACTACAACTCGGATTCTACTCCTAAGACTCAAGTGACTTTGAGATTTGAGATTCTTCTCGTTCTTCACTTCTTCGTCTCCTTAGAACTCCTTGGATCGTCGGGTCTGGGTATCCAAATGAAAAGAAACTCCCCCTGAATAGGGGTGTTATCTTTTCTCTTTGGATACTTGAACTTCATCCTAATTTGGATCTCCAAATGGATAGGAACTCTCCCCTAAGGGATGTTCCTTCCTCTTTGGATTCCAAATTGGATTTTAAATGTCTCAATCTCAAAGTACTTTAAATAATACAACTCAAAATCAAATCAAATTACATTAATGAAAATTAAAACTCTAGACTCAACAACCTGCAAGGTTATCCTAATAATAAGCAGTTTATATTTGATATCCCAAGCAGTTAATATATTTGAAATTTAAATGCTCAAACCAGCCACGCTTGGCCATGCTCTTTTTGATTTAAAGGGGGACTTAAGCATGCTTAGCACCTGTGCAATTTAATAATCATGATTTTTGCCCCCTTTAATTTATGCCCTGTATGAGCATGGCCACCTGCATAAGATTGAATTAGTACAAATCGTTCCTAGCCTAGGGGTAGATCTAATCGTACAATCAATCACATCACAGAGTGCATTAAATAAATAAACAATCACATCAATTCTAATACTAGCAAACAGCATGCAGTAAAAGCTCGAAAATCCGGCACACAGCAGAAAAGTAAACACCGGCCTAGCCTAAGACTAGAGTTGGTTGTCCTAGCAAACCATCTAAAGTGTGTGAGGTAGGCTGTGTGGCTTTGATGTGTCCTAGATAGGCACTTGATTGAAGTTATTTGAGGTTCAAGTTGGTTGAAGGTTTAAGGGAAGATTTAATTTGAATTTAAATATTAATGACTTGAAATTGATTTTAAACTTGATTTTAATTGTTTGTTGGATACCACCTTTGTTTCACACCGAGGCCGTGAAGTTTATTTCACCTTCCTTGGGGCTAATTTAATAGCCTCGTAGGCCTGGGTTACCCAGTGGTATCCGATATAATTAAATGATTTGAGTTTAATTTAAGGTTTAAAGGTTGATTAATTTTAATTAGAATTAGTTGGTTGCTGTTTTTAATGTTGATTTGATGTTTTCTGGAATTTTTAATGATTTATTGAATTTTGATATTTTTGATTATTTTAATGATTTAATTAAAGGGTCAAAATTTGACTTTTTGATTTAAAGTGTTTTCTGGAAATTTAATATTTTATTAAAATACTAGACCTTAATACGATCAGTTAGACAGTAAGTACACTGAAATTGGATTTTTCTATATTTTATTATGAAGGTTTGAAGTTTTGACTTGAATTTGAACTAAGTTTGACCAAAAGTTGACTTTTTCAAATTTGATTGATTTCTGGAAACTTAACATTTTTGATAAATATTAGAGCTTAAGATGAGTTGTATGCCTTTGAGTTTGCTCAATTTGGAGTTCATTTGAATTAGTTATGAATCTTTGAAGTTTTGAGTATTTAATGAATTATTTAAATTGTTTAATTAGAGACTATTTTTATGATTTGAATCCAAATGACCTCCAAACTTCTTAAAATCAACTCCAAAGGTCAGGAATGACCTAAGGAGTGATTTCCAAGTGTTTGAGAAATTTTTGGAATTTTTAATTATTTTTAATTAATTAAATTAATTAAATATTGAATTTCAATTGAAATTAAATTAAACTTAGTTTTGAAGTCCAGTCAAGGGGCTTTTATTTTTCATTGATTAAGGGTTCAATTCTGGTCAGTTTGAGGTATTATGTGTAATTTTTGGATTTAAACTTAATTTATTACATTTTCTGGAAGGTTTAAGGGCTTAATTAAGGTTTAAGTTTGATTAGGTTAATTAATGGACTTAATGAATTCAAAATTCAGTGAGAATTTTTCTTGAGGCTGTATGTGTCACTAAGTTTGAATGTTCAAAGTTTCAAGTCAATTGGAAATGTATCCTAATTATTGGAATTTTTTAAGTTTTCTAATTAAGATCCTTAATTATTGTCCTTAAATGATGTCACTAAGTTTAATTGGGTTTGAATCAAGGTTTCTAGACCCTTGGACACATATGTAAACACATCACAGCAATCATATGTCCTAATGCTAAGCATAAAAGAAATTTATGAATTTTTAAATTTATGGGTCCAAAATGAACCCATACATTTGAAAATTCATTTCATAGAAATTCTGGTCAGAACTTGACCCAAGAAAATTAGGGTGGGTTAAGGATTCCCCCTAATCTAAGCCATCCAAATTTGAGGTCAATTTGACCATTGGATCTTGAGAAATGTGAGAAAAATAAAAACTCATCATCTCTGTTTTTCTCTAAACTCAATGATCAAAATTGTTTCAAATTATTTTTAAAATAAATTAGACGTCAAGAGCTTTCCAACAAGCCCAAGAACACCCAATTTGGATTAAAAATGAATTTTCTATGAATTTTCAAAGTTTTGAGCATTTAAAATGAATTTTAAATTCATTTTTAATTAATTTAACTGCCGGCCAATCATTGGAATGACGGCGGCGGCGGCTTTCCTCGTACTTGACACGTGGCACACTCTGATTGAGCCACTTGCCACGTCAGCAAGGATATCGGGCCGTCCGATCCACGCCCGATCGGATGGACGAACCAGATTTTGCCACGTCATCGGGCTGTATGGCCAAACGGCGCAGGTTCGAATCCCGCCGGCTACAGCATACGGTCCGGCTTGATCTGCACCGTCCGATCGCAATACACACGCGATCGGACGGTCCAGATCGCTCCCGAAATCTTAGTTCAAAATAAACTAGAATTTTAAATGCTCATAACTTTCGATCCGACCGTTCAAATTTCATGAAATTTGAAACATAGGATCTAGATACCCTCCTCTTTCAATCCATGGAGTTTCAAAGCTCCATGCATTGGGATTTGGGAGAAATCAATGTTTGATCATAGAACTTAAAATGACGATAACTTACAATCTAGCCGTCGGATTTTGACGATCTTGGGCTCGTTGGAAAGCTGCTAATATCCTCTTCAACTTTGTAGAAGACCTCGAGACCTGGTTCGTGCTGTATTGGAAGTTATTTGTATATCTCCTGATTCTCTCTCTAGATCCTCTCTCTTCACCAATGAGGGCTTTGGAGGCTAGATTTTGATGGGGAGAAGCATGGGGGAGCTATAGGGATTATTGGAGAAGCTCTCAGAGAAGCTTGGAAAGCTTGAGGATTTCTGGAAGAGAAAATTTAGGTGAGAGAGTGTTAGGATGAGAATGAGAGCTCTATTTGGGGTTTTGCCCTATTCTAACCTCTCCAGGCCAAATTAATGGCTGGGATTAATTAGAAGAACTCCTGGATGGCTGCCACATGTCCCCCAAACAGTTAGAGAGCAGGGGAATAAAGGACCAAAGGACACATGAGGTGGAAAGGCCTCATGGTCCCCACCTTGGCATGTGGGAGTGAAGAGAGCTATTTGATCAAGATCCAAGGGCTTAGAATTGCTCAAGGAAGGTTCTAGAGTGCATTTAAGCTGCTGGAATGGTTTAAGTAAAGGTATGTTAGCCTTAGTAGGTCATTTGACCAACTTTGACTATCATAAACCTTTGGTTTGAATGCTTGACTAGTTTGACCAGTCAATTGGTCAAACTAAGTGACATGGCCAGCAAGGTGGCACCATGGAATGGTTTGAAGGGAATATAAAATCAAAGTTGGGCCATGAGATTGAAGTTTGAAGTGATATAAAAAGTTTTGAATGGGTTTGACCAAGTTTTATTGAGTTGACCAAGTCAAACTCAATGTGATTTGACTTGAGGTGGGTTTAAAAAAAAAATTCAAGGCATTGATTGATGTAGGTTTGAAGATTTGAAAGGTTTCAAATGAATATTTGAAGGAATTTGACCCAAATGGGTCACATTTGATTGAACTTGGACTCAGTTGACCAAGTCAACTATTGACTAGGTCAAGGGTCCAATCAGGTCTAAATCATTAAAGGATATGGCCAGGGGAGTTTGACAGGGTTTTGAATACATTTGGGGTGTGATTTGAAGTAGGGAAGCTTAAGGGTTTGAAGTGGTCAACCTGAGTTGACTTTGTCAACCAAGTTGACCAAGGGCCAAGGTCTGGGCTGGATCAATCTGAAGTGATATATAAAGTCTGGCAGGAGTGTTTTCAGGGATCAAATAGGTCATTTGGGTCAAATGACCTATTTAGACCCTTAATGGGCTTAATGGGTCAACTGTGTTGACTTTGTCAACCAGGTTGACCCAGGGTCAGGGATTGGGTCCAACCAGTTCAGAATGACTTTCTGAGTCTGCTGGTGGTGGTCTCAAGGTTTGGAGAGGTCATTTGGTCAAAATGACCTATTTGGGCCCTTAATGGGCCTTTTAGGTCAACCCTGGTTGACTTGGTCAACCAGGTGGGTCCAGGGTCTGGAAATGGGTTCAACAGATTTGAAATGATATTTGGAGACCAACGGAGGTGGTCCCAAGGTCTGGGGAGGTCATTTGGTCAAAATGACCTGTTTTGACCCTAAAGGGGCCTTCTAGGTCAACTAGGTTGACTTGGTCAACCAGGTTGACCCAGGGGCTAGTTCTGGGTTCAACAGGTTTGGTTTGATATTTGAAACTTGCTGGAGGTAGTTGCATTTGATTTGGAGCTCATTTGACCAAAGTGACTATTCATACCCCATAGGGGTATTTTGGTCATTTTGACCCCTGGTCAACTGGGGGTCAAATTGAGTCCAACAAAATGCAGTTTAATGCTCAATGGGTTATAATCAAGGGTCTGGAATTGATTGGAGGCTTTGGAGAAAGCTCCAGGGTCAAAATCCACTGGGTGGCAGGTCCAGTGGCATAGACTGTAAATATTTGAAGGTTTTACAGCCTTTGGATTTCAATTCAATTTCTGAGGTTAGAGATCTCAGAATGAGCTCAAATTTGGAGTGTTGCCTCTAGAGACATGTCACATCAGTGTGGAACTGACAGACCTTGAATCAGAGGTCATTTGATAGGGTTTTGAGGTGTTCAAAAATTTGCTGGAAAAGGCTTTCAGGACTTAGACCTTTGGCCTTGGATTTGAATCTGGAAATCTGATTTTGAATTGGATTTTGAGCTTGAATGATAGGATTTGAATTAAATTTAGATTGAATTGAAACTTGGATTGATCTAGAAGAATCCTAGGGTTTAGAATAGGTCCTAGGGTCCAAATCAGGTTAAGGGAATCCTAGGGTCTAGAATAGATCCTAGGGACTGGAGTCTGGAAAGATTCTAGAATCTAGAAGTCCTAGGGAAATCCTAGGATCTGGGGTCTGGAAGAATCCTATAATCTAGAAGGATCCTAAGATCTAGGAATCCTAAGATTCAAGATGTAGAAGGATCTTAGGATCTAGAGTCAGGTAGAATCCTAGGGTCTCGAATAGATCCTAGGGTCTGAAGTCTAGGAAAATCCTAGAATCTAGAATAGTCTGGAGATTTGATTGATCTGGGGTCAGGATTGATTTGAATTTGGATTGATCTAGGATTAGATTAATCCTAGGGTCAGGATTAAATCCTAAGGATTGGAATGATCCTAAGGTCTGGATTGGTCCTACTAAGCTCATACAAAAATGAGGTCAACAAATGGACCCCCAATATGTGTAATAGAATGTAGTTCTATTGCACATATTGGTGTTGACCGAATAGAATGGTCAAGTCTGGAATTTTGATCTTAAGGGGATGAAAAGTCTATCCCTGGGGAATTAAGTTTGAATTGATACTAGGGTAGTGCTAAGAAAAGCATACTCTACCACTAGTGGGTCTGGTCCTAAGGGAAAGGAAGAATCTATCCCTAAAGGAGAAGGAAGTCTGGGTGATCCTATAGGAAGAACTCCTAACTATAAAGGATTGAGTCTAGATTTGATTCTAAGGGAAAGGAAATCCTAACCTTAGAAAATTAAATTTGAAATGATACTAGGGTAGTGCTGGGGGTAGCGTACTCTACCACTAGTAGATCTAGTCCTAGGAGAAGGAAGAAAACCTATCCCTAAGGAAAGGAAGGCCTGGATGATCGTATAGGAAGGAAGAATTCCTAGCTATAGAGGATCAAGTTTAAATTTTGATACTAGGGTAGTGCCACAAAGGGCGTACTCTACCACTAGTGGATCTAATCCTAAGGAAAAGAAGGATCCTGTCCTTACAGGAAAGAAAGCTTGATTGAGATTGATTCCAGGACGGTGCCATAGAGGACTTACTCCATCACTAGGAAGTCTAATCCCAAGGGAAGGAAGGATAACCTACCATAAGGAAGAGAGAACTAGATTTTAAAATTAAACCCAGGACGGTGCCATAGAGGACTTATTCCATCACTGGAGAATCTAATCCTAAGAGAAGGAGAATGCTTACTCTAAGGAAAAGAGAACTGGATGATCGTATAGGAAAATAGTATTACTTCCTATAGGAGATCAGACTTAAAGATTTAAATTTTGAAACTAGAATGGTGCCGCAGAGGGCGTTATCCATCACTAGTAGACCTAATCCTAAGGAAAGAAAGCATGATGACTCACATCTAACCTTAAGGAAAAGAAAACTGGATGATCTCATAGGAAGGTAGTATTATTTCTTGTATGAGATTAGGCTTGAAGTTTTGAATTTTGAAACTAGGATGGTGCCGCAAGGGCGTTATCCATCACTAGTAGATCTAATCCTAAGGAGAGAAAGCACGATGACTCACATCTGTCCTTAAGGAAAAGAAGATTGGAGGACCCTGAGGGAAGGAAGTATTGCTTCCCACAGAAGGTCGGATCTGGATTTTAAATCTAGGATGGTGCCCCAGAGGGCATGCTCCACCGCTAGAAGATCTAATCCTAAGGAAAGAAAGCACGATGACTCATATCTGACCTTAAGGAAAAGAAAACTGGAGGATTCTGTGAGAAGGAAGCATTCCTTCACACAGAATCAGGTCTGGAGTGATCGTATGTAAAGGAAACTTGCTTTACATAGAGGATCAGATCTGGATGATCTTGTATAGAGGAAACTTGCTCTATACAAAAGATCGGACCTAGAATAATCGTGTGTAGAGGAGACTTGCTCTACACAGATGATCAAGTCTGGATGATCATATATATAGAGGAAACTTGCTCTATATAGAGGATCGAGTCTGGATTGATCATATGTGAAGGAAACTTTCTTCACATAGAGCATCGAGTTTGAATGATCGTGTATAGAGGAAACTTGCTCTATATAGAGGATCAGGTCTGGAATGACCATATGTGAAGGAAACTTGCTTCACATAGAGGATCGGGTCTGGAAGATCATGTGTAGAGGAAACTTGCTCTACATAGAGGATCGAGTCTGGATTGATCGTATGTGAAGGAAACTTGCTTCACACAGAGGATCAAGTCTGGATGATCGTGTATAGAGGAAACTTGTTCTATACAGAGGATCAAGTCTGGATTGATCGTATATAGAGGAAACTTGCTCTATATAGAGGATCAGGTCTGGAATGATCATATGTGAAGGAAACTTGCTTCACATAGGGGATCGAGTCTGGAATGATCATATACAGAGGAAACTTGCTCTGTATAGAGGATCGGATTTGAATTGATCGTATATAGAGGAAACTTGCTCTATATAGAAGATCAGGTCTAGAATGATCATATGTGAAGGAAACTTGCTTCACATAGAGGATCGAGTCTGGAATGATCATATACAGAGGAAACTTACTCTGTATAGAGGATCGGATTTGAATTGATCGTATATAGAGGAAACTTGCTCTATATAGAGGATCAGGTCTGGAATGATCATATGTGAAAGAAACTTGCTTCACATAGAGGATCGAGTCTGGAATGATCATATACAGAGGAAACTTGCTCTGTATAGAGGATCGGGTCTGAATTGATCGTATATAGAGGAAACTTGCTCTATATAGAGGATCAGGTCTGGAATGATCATATGTGAAGGAAACTTGCTTCACATAGAGGATCGAGTCTGGAATGATCATATACAGAGGAAACTTGCTCTGTATAGAGGATCGGGTCTGGATTGATCGTATATAGAGGAAACTTGCTCTATATAGACGATCAGGTCTGGAATGATCATATGTGAAGGAAACTTGCTTCACATAGAGGATCGAGTCTGGAATGATCATATACAGAGGAAACTTGCTCTGTATAGAGGATCGGGTTTGGAATGATCGTATATAGAGGAAACTTGCTCTATATAGAGGATCAGGTCTGGAATGATCGTGTATAGAGGAAACTTGCTATATACAGAGGATCGGACTTAAATTCCGGAACTTGAGGATTCAATGATTTTTGAATTTAAAGATGTTTAAATTTGAAATTTGATTTGATGATTTTGAATTTGAAAAGTTTTGAATCTGGGATGTGTTTTGAATTTGATTTGAATTGGTTTTGAATTTGAGGAGTTTGAATTTGAAAGTTGTTTGATTTTGATTATTCTTGAATTTGATTTTGAATTTTGAATTTTGATTGTATTTGATTTGTTTGAATTTGATTTTGAATTTGAAATGTTTTAAATTTAATTTTAAGTTTGACACTCATCTGGCATGGTACTTCCTGAAGAGCCTCCCCAATTTTTAAAAAATATTAGGTGGCATTCTTCAGGGTTGATCAGTCAAAGGGAAACTTCCTCAAAGATCGTCATTAAAAATGAACGATCCAGTCAACATTGACTCAAGCTTTCCATTGAATTTACAACGGATTAGAAGCGGTCTATAAATCACTACGACCAAGTCTACTACTTGGGGAGTTCTAAAGTGACACAACTTATCAATAACTTGAATCAAATGTAACTTATGAACTTTCAAACTTTGTTGAGCATGTATTGATTTTTATTTGAGGCCCTCAAGCTCCTTGAATTGGAGTCGGGCACTTTGCTCAATTAGAGTTCGATTTTAAGCAGCAAGTCTCAGCTCAAAAAACTACGCTTCTAGATCAGAATGATCTAGGACCCAGCACAGGGTGTGGTTTAATTTTGAACAATAATTTTCAGCATTATAAAATACTCCTCCAGTGGGATTGAACTTGGACCCAGCATGGAGTGTAATTTTATAAGGAAGGCCTTAAAGGAAGGATGCCTATGTGGAAGGGCTTACACACACTTCTCAAGGGCCGGATTTAAATTTTCAAGAATAGAAGATTTCATTCTTCTTATTAGAAAACTTCCTCTAGGTACTTGGACCCTGTCGGAATGACAAGTGGGAACAAGTTCAGAAGCACAGTGAAAAGTTTGAGTGACCCCAACTAACCTGAAAAGGTTTGAGGATTTAGGTTTTGTTGACCCAGACCAAGTTTCGTAGAAACTAAACTGGGGTCTCCCTTAAATATTTTGAATTAAAATCAATTTCAAAGAGGTTTAAGTTGAATATAGAAATTTGATCTTTTCAATTCTCTAGCACGAGAGATTTTTGCATCTTGATAGAATATCGATGTCTAGTGAAAATTCTGGATTCAAGATTTATCAAAGTCAAGCAATTTAAATTTAACTGGGTCTTTTGAGATTGAAGAATTTAGCAGAAGGGAGCCTCTTTCATTCTTTCTTTTCTTGGTGGCGCACTTTGCGCATCTTTTGATTTATAGTACATTTTGCACTATTTCTTAACTTGTGGCGCCAATTGCGCATCTTTTGAATTCAATTGAATTTAAGAAGAGGCTACACCTTCTCTATTTCAATACCGGGATTACATCTCAAGTATAAGAGAAGAAAACTCATTCTCTTATGCAAGGACGAATAATCCTCAAGGTAGGACCCAGTCTTTTAAAAATGAATATTGACTTGACTTTTGAAAATCATTGAACAGATTTTAAACACACAAGAGATATCTATCTAAGATAGAAAATTGCGAGATAATTAAAAAGATTTTCATTTCAAATATCAACTTAAGTTCGATATCGATTTAACTCAACAATCGAATCAATCCCACAAAAGAGGTGGGAGGGAGGTGTATTCAAACATTTGGAGTCAACTACAACTTTCTCCTGCTTAAGACTTCAAAATAGAGGTCAATTTTCATTAAAAAGATAACTCAACTATCTTGAAAGTTTGAAATCAGTACACTTGAGAAATTGAAAGCTTTTCCTTAAAAAGAAATTGCAAATCTAGGTGGCAAGACCCCAGTAGTACGGAATTAGATTCCTACGATCTCCTCGGAAAGAGAGACTATTATTGGGTCTGCGCTATCCTTAGAAGTTGCTGCATCACTTTAATCAAAAGATTTATCTCGATAGGATCCCGTTGAAAGTTAAATTTTAACGGTATCACTATCTGATATAATCCTAGATTATTTCCCCTCTCTTATTACTAGTGGTCTAGTAATTAGGAGAGTGGCACCCCGAGTGGTTTCTACACCTCCTCCTCTCTAGTTGATGTAGTGGGACACGTATAGAAACGTGACCTAACATCATCTAATAGAGTGGACGGGTCATAACCTTCAACTGAGGGCCTAGGGCCTGGTGCTGGAGTTTGTTCAGTTCTGGCTTGATTGATTCTTGCCATGTAGTAGTCAAGAAGGTGTATTGAAGATCGTGCTCTCGTTTCTACAACCTCCCTCCTTTGAGCAACAGGAGATGGGTGGAAACGATTTCCACCAGGAAAGGGGTTCGTAGAAGGAGCAACGAACTTTTGATTAGCCTCGGACTTGACATGCTTTGAGGCTTTCGCCTCAGCAGTCTTCTTGGCCTTGACAACCTTCTTTCTGACTCTACGAAGGTAGTTCTTCATTTTGTTCTTGCTGGCCTTGCTGACGGCAGGGGTACTAGAACTTGACTCAATCTCAGGCTGAGATGGTAGCTCTTCTATCGTTATTGACTTCTGGTTCCTATCCTCCTCAGTAAAAGATACAGTGGGTAAAGGGGTAACAACAGCCTCCATCTCAGAGATGGGGGAGTCAACTCCTGACCCTAAAGTAATCTCAACCAAAGGGACATTCCTTCGTATTCCAGCAGACAGATCAATCATTTCTTCTCCGTCGACTGATAACTTGAAGTCTTGGAATTGCATTTCAAACTGGATAAAATTACCAGAAATGATTCCTTCAACTATCAAGTTTCTATCTAGAGAGAAAATGAGTTTCCCAGCCATTTGAGTGCTTAAATCCTGAAATTAATGAATAATGATTCGAATTAGTTAATCTTGAATTTGAATTTGAATTTTAAATCTGATTAATGGTATTCAAAATTTGATAATTCAATCATGTTAAGCTTAAATTCAAAACAGTGGTTCGTAGACTTGACAAGGATTTAAGGGTTGAACCCGACACTTTCGCTACACCAATTAACTTGGGGCAAAATGTCAAAGTTCAAACTCGAACTTGAATTCAAAATTAAATTTAAAATTTGAGGTGACAATCAAATTCGAACTTAAAGTTGAGATTGTATTTTGATTCAAAGTTGGATTTGGAATTTGAATTTAAGATTGAAGTCGAATGGACCCTTCTTCAAATTCTGTGACTCAACAAATCGAATTTCATTCAATCATGTAGGTACACAAAATTGATATGAAAGATTCAAGGATCGGGCTCGACTCTTTTCATTTCACCAATTGACTTGGGTCGAAATGTCAAAGTCCCGATCAAAATTGAATTGACTTTAAATTGGAAATCAAATTCAAATTTCGGGTTGAAATTATGTTTGGATTCAAAGTTAAATTTGAATTTGAGGCTCAAGTCAAATGAGTCTTTCTTCAAATTTTATGACTCAACAGACTGAATTTCACTCAATCATGTAGGTGCATAAAATTGATATGAAAGATCTAGGGATCGGGCTTGACTCTTTTCATTTCACCAATTGACTTGGGTCGAAATGTCAAAGTCCCGAATTTGACCTTGAAATCAAATCTGAAGTTTGAATTTAAGTTTGGAATCAAATTTAAGTTCAATTTTGAAATTGAATTTGAACTTAAGATTGAATTTGGTTTTGAGGTTGAATTTAAACTTAAATTTTGGATTCAATTCGAGCTTGAAATTGAATTGAAATTGAATTTGAATTTGAATTTGAATCTGGATTTAAACTCAAGGTTGGAATTGAATGGATCCTCTTCAAAATTTGGAACTCAACACATTGAATTTTGTTCAAATGTGTAGGTGTGCCAAATTAGCCTGAAGATCCTAAGACTTGACTCTTTGCACCCCACCAAGCAATTTAGGGGGTGAAATGTCAAAGCCCAGAATTGACTGGAGAATTTTGAATTTGAATTGCATGTGTTCAACTACAACAAAATATTGTAGAAGACATATAGCAATGACAATTGAAGTTGATTTGGAAGATTTTCCTTGACTTTTGAAACTCAAAAATGTTGAGTTTTATTTTCAACATAATGGTTAACAAAATTCAAGGGAAAATCTTGAAACCTTGACTTGACTCTTTCGCCACACTGACTAGCTTAGGGTGAAATGTCAGAATCTAGGTTGAATTAAAGAAATTTTGAACCTGGATCTTTGAGATTGAGGGATTTTTTGCTTAGCATGCTGTGACTTATTCGCATGCGAGTTTGCAACATATGCAAAAAGATTTTGACAAGCTTGGGTTGACTCTTTTGCTCTACCAATGAACTTGGAGGCAAAATGTCAAAACCAGACTTGGAGGGAGGTTTCCTACACTCACCTCTCTTTTCACATGTCTTAATTGAGTTGGCCACACTCACCCAAGGAAGAAATGGGTAGAGGGACCAACGGAAGAAAGGTAGTCAAAACTACCGATGCAACAAAATTCGTACCGCTATTAAAGATGGAGAGAGAGAAACTCCCCAGCGGAGTCGCCATTTTTTTGTTTGATTGAAAAAATATAATTTTGAAAATTGTTTAATTTTCTTCGGGAAATATTTAATTTCTGGAATTTAAATTTTATAATTGAACACTTATTATGAATGATATATCACCTCGAAAAGTGAACATATCGTTCCCTAATAGGTTCAGATTATAAATATTTGAATTTATCTGATTATCGTAGTCAAACTCAAGGAGAAACAATATATGATCCCTAAGAATCAAAATAGTGTTTAATCCATTGTTTAACTATAATAATTCAGATAAGAGATCATTAATTTCATAATTAAAATTACGATTGTAATTGATATATCTATCTAGAGAAAGAAGATATCAATCACTATCGATAGTTTAAATATGACGATAATGATCATTAGGTTTGAATTTCCCAAAGATAATTAATTAAGGGTTTTGAAAAAGCTTGATTTTGAAAATCTGGTCTGGGTTTCTAAATCTCCTACGAGCGCAAGCCCTCGTAGTTAATTACATCGTAGGAAACCAGAAAATTTCCTACGAAAACTCTCGATTAAAATAGCGATACGAATTTCATTTAAGAATTCAAAGATTGATATCAAAGAAGGTAGGGACTAGAATTTTCAACCGGGAATGGTTCAATGTTGAACAGTTCTTTCTGGAGTCAAAGGAAGAAGAGTAGGAGGTGTCTTGAGATTCTGAATTACTTCAGAAACACCTCAACCTGTCCTAAGTGTTGGGCTTGAATTTGATTGAAAGAAATTTTTAATTTGAATGGTCAATTTTATTAAAAAGTGGGAATTAGATTCCCGGAAGATTGAGGTCTTAGGATTGAAGATATGCCTCAGAACCTAAGTCTAAAATGGGTACTGAGAATCAGTGACCCGGATCCTAGCTAATGCAATGCAATCTGGACTTACCCCGGCCTGGATTGGGGAGCCAGCTAAACCACCTAAACGCTTTTAAAACCATGAGTCAAAGTCTTTAAATGTAGAGTGGTTAAGGACATTGATTAAGATTGGTTTAAAGAATTGGGGTCGACATCTAGAGCAGATCCTAATTGACCCCTTAGCATATGTTGGGTTAAATGTCTAAATAAAATGCAATTAAGATTTAGACTCGATTTTTAATTTGTATCTAATGCAATGCATGCTAGTTGACTCGATGAAATGCTTAAATCAATATGAAGCAGTTTTAAAATAGGCTTAAAAATAGGTTTTATCCTAGAGATTGCACAACATCCCCTTGGACAGAACTGCACCCTAATAGGTCAGGTGGTCTGCCAGAACCCGCAGGCGGGGAGGTGCCTAACAAGGATGAGAAAAGTCAAGATGTATGCATGAAAAACTCCCGGCGAGTCCGGGCTTACTTCTTAAGAGCGTTAGAGTTTCTATCTGAACTTAAAATTTTAAATTTTATTTAAGTAGAAAAGGTTAATGACCGTACCCTCACGAGCCTCCGATCGGGTTCCAGGCTAAATCAAAATCGACATGCAATAGCGCCAAATAAACTACTAAAAGCATGCGGGTCCTTAATCGCAATCAACATATCAATCAAATCAATTAAATAATTAAATCAATTAAATAAATATTCAAAATGAAAGTCCATGGGCAAGTGCCCTTAATAGTACAACCCAGGGTCTGCAATAAAGTAAAGTGGCCGGGTACCACTGACTACAACTCGGATTCTACTCCTAAGACTCAAGTGACTTTGAGATTTGAGATTCTTCTCGTTCTTCACTTCTTCGTCTCCTTAGAACTCCTTGGATCGTCGGGTCTGGGTATCCAAATGAAAAGAAACTCCCCCTGAATAGGGGTGTTATCTTTTCTCTTTGGATACTTGAACTTCATCCTAATTTGGATCTCCAAATGGATAGGAACTCTCCCCTAAGGGATGTTCCTTCCTCTTTGGATTCCAAATTGGATTTTAAATGTCTCAATCTCAAAGTACTTTAAATAATACAACTCAAAATCAAATCAAATTACATTAATGAAAATTAAAACTCTAGACTCAACAACCTGCAAGGTTATCCTAATAATAAGCAGTTTATATTTGATATCCCAAGCAGTTAATATATTTGAAATTTAAATGCTCAAACCAGCCACGCTTGGCCATGCTCTTTTTGATTTAAAGGGGGACTTAAGCATGCTTAGCACCTGTGCAATTTAATAATCATGATTTTTGCCCCCTTTAATTTATGCCCTGTATGAGCATGGCCACCTGCATAAGATTGAATTAGTACAAATCGTTCCTAGCCTAGGGGTAGATCTAATCGTACAATCAATCACATCACAGAGTGCATTAAATAAATAAACAATCACATCAATTCTAATACTAGCAAACAGCATGCAGTAAAAGCTCGAAAATCCGGCACACAGCAGAAAAGTAAACACCGGCCTAGCCTAAGACTAGAGTTGGTTGTCCTAGCAAACCATCTAAAGTGTGTGAGGTAGGCTGTGTGGCTTTGATGTGTCCTAGATAGGCACTTGATTGAAGTTATTTGAGGTTCAAGTTGGTTGAAGGTTTAAGGGAAGATTTAATTTGAATTTAAATATTAATGACTTGAAATTGATTTTAAACTTGATTTTAATTGTTTGTTGGATACCACCTTTGTTTCACACCGAGGCCGTGAAGTTTATTTCACCTTCCTTGGGGCTAATTTAATAGCCTCGTAGGCCTGGGTTACCCAGTGGTATCCGATATAATTAAATGATTTGAGTTTAATTTAAGGTTTAAAGGTTGATTAATTTTAATTAGAATTAGTTGGTTGCTGTTTTTAATGTTGATTTGATGTTTTCTGGAATTTTTAATGATTTATTGAATTTTGATATTTTTGATTATTTTAATGATTTAATTAAAGGGTCAAAATTTGACTTTTTGATTTAAAGTGTTTTCTGGAAATTTAATATTTTATTAAAATACTAGACCTTAATACGATCAGTTAGACAGTAAGTACACTGAAATTGGATTTTTCTATATTTTATTATGAAGGTTTGAAGTTTTGACTTGAATTTGAACTAAGTTTGACCAAAAGTTGACTTTTTCAAATTTGATTGATTTCTGGAAACTTAACATTTTTGATAAATATTAGAGCTTAAGATGAGTTGTATGCCTTTGAGTTTGCTCAATTTGGAGTTCATTTGAATTAGTTATGAATCTTTGAAGTTTTGAGTATTTAATGAATTATTTAAATTGTTTAATTAGAGACTATTTTTATGATTTGAATCCAAATGACCTCCAAACTTCTTAAAATCAACTCCAAAGGTCAGGAATGACCTAAGGAGTGATTTCCAAGTGTTTGAGAAATTTTTGGAATTTTTAATTATTTTTAATTAATTAAATTAATTAAATATTGAATTTCAATTGAAATTAAATTAAACTTAGTTTTGAAGTCCAGTCAAGGGGCTTTTATTTTTCATTGATTAAGGGTTCAATTCTGGTCAGTTTGAGGTATTATGTGTAATTTTTGGATTTAAACTTAATTTATTACATTTTCTGGAAGGTTTAAGGGCTTAATTAAGGTTTAAGTTTGATTAGGTTAATTAATGGACTTAATGAATTCAAAATTCAGTGAGAATTTTTCTTGAGGCTGTATGTGTCACTAAGTTTGAATGTTCAAAGTTTCAAGTCAATTGGAAATGTATCCTAATTATTGGAATTTTTTAAGTTTTCTAATTAAGATCCTTAATTATTGTCCTTAAATGATGTCACTAAGTTTAATTGGGTTTGAATCAAGGTTTCTAGACCCTTGGACACATATGTAAACACATCACAGCAATCATATGTCCTAATGCTAAGCATAAAAGAAATTTATGAATTTTTAAATTTATGGGTCCAAAATGAACCCATACATTTGAAAATTCATTTCATAGAAATTCTGGTCAGAACTTGACCCAAGAAAATTAGGGTGGGTTAAGGATTCCCCCTAATCTAAGCCATCCAAATTTGAGGTCAATTTGACCATTGGATCTTGAGAAATGTGAGAAAAATAAAAACTCATCATCTCTGTTTTTCTCTAAACTCAATGATCAAAATTGTTTCAAATTATTTTTAAAATAAATTAGACGTCAAGAGCTTTCCAACAAGCCCAAGAACACCCAATTTGGATTAAAAATGAATTTTCTATGAATTTTCAAAGTTTTGAGCATTTAAAATGAATTTTAAATTCATTTTTAATTAATTTAACTGCCGGCCAATCATTGGAATGACGGCGGCGGCGGCTTTCCTCGTACTTGACACGTGGCACACTCTGATTGAGCCACTTGCCACGTCAGCAAGGATATCGGGCCGTCCGATCCACGCCCGATCGGATGGACGAACCAGATTTTGCCACGTCATCGGGCTGTATGGCCAAACGGCGCAGGTTCGAATCCCGCCGGCTACAGCATACGGTCCGGCTTGATCTGCACCGTCCGATCGCAATACACACGCGATCGGACGGTCCAGATCGCTCCCGAAATCTTAGTTCAAAATAAACTAGAATTTTAAATGCTCATAACTTTCGATCCGACCGTTCAAATTTCATGAAATTTGAAACATAGGATCTAGATACCCTCCTCTTTCAATCCATGGAGTTTCAAAGCTCCATGCATTGGGATTTGGGAGAAATCAATGTTTGATCATAGAACTTAAAATGACGATAACTTACAATCTAGCCGTCGGATTTTGACGATCTTGGGCTCGTTGGAAAGCTGCTAATATCCTCTTCAACTTTGTAGAAGACCTCGAGACCTGGTTCGTGCTGTATTGGAAGTTATTTGTATATCTCCTGATTCTCTCTCTAGATCCTCTCTCTTCACCAATGAGGGCTTTGGAGGCTAGATTTTGATGGGGAGAAGCATGGGGGAGCTATAGGGATTATTGGAGAAGCTCTCAGAGAAGCTTGGAAAGCTTGAGGATTTCTGGAAGAGAAAATTTAGGTGAGAGAGTGTTAGGATGAGAATGAGAGCTCTATTTGGGGTTTTGCCCTATTCTAACCTCTCCAGGCCAAATTAATGGCTGGGATTAATTAGAAGAACTCCTGGATGGCTGCCACATGTCCCCCAAACAGTTAGAGAGCAGGGGAATAAAGGACCAAAGGACACATGAGGTGGAAAGGCCTCATGGTCCCCACCTTGGCATGTGGGAGTGAAGAGAGCTATTTGATCAAGATCTAAGGGCTTAGAATTGCTCAAGGAAGGTTCTAGAGTGCATTTAAGCTGCTGGAATGGTTTAAGTAAAGGTATGTTAGCCTTAGTAGGTCATTTGACCAACTTTGACTATCATAAACCTTTGGTTTGAATGCTTGACTAGTTTGACCAGTCAATTGGTCAAACTAAGTGACATGGCCAGCAAGGTGGCACCATGGAATGGTTTGAAGGGAATATAAAATCAAAGTTGGGCCATGAGATTGAAGTTTGAAGTGATATAAAAAGTTTTGAATGGGTTTGACCAAGTTTTATTGAGTTGACCAAGTCAAACTCAATGTGATTTGACTTGAGGTGGGTTTAAAAAAAAAATTCAAGGCATTGATTGATGTAGGTTTGAAGATTTGAAAGGTTTCAAATGAATATTTGAAGGAATTTGACCCAAATGGGTCACATTTGATTGAACTTGGACTCAGTTGACCAAGTCAACTATTGACTAGGTCAAGGGTCCAATCAGGTCTAAATCATTAAAGGATATGGCCAGGGGAGTTTGACAGGGTTTTGAATACATTTGGGGTGTGATTTGAAGTAGGGAAGCTTAAGGGTTTGAAGTGGTCAACCTGAGTTGACTTTGTCAACCAAGTTGACCAAGGGCCAAGGTCTGGGCTGGATCAATCTGAAGTGATATATAAAGTCTGGCAGGAGTGTTTTCAGGGATCAAATAGGTCATTTGGGTCAAATGACCTATTTAGACCCTTAATGGGCTTAATGGGTCAACTGTGTTGACTTTGTCAACCAGGTTGACCCAGGGTCAGGGATTGGGTCCAACCAGTTCAGAATGACTTTCTGAGTCTGCTGGTGGTGGTCTCAAGGTTTGGAGAGGTCATTTGGTCAAAATGACCTATTTGGGCCCTTAATGGGCCTTTTAGGTCAACCCTGGTTGACTTGGTCAACCAGGTGGGTCCAGGGTCTGGAAATGGGTTCAACAGATTTGAAATGATATTTGGAGACCAACGGAGGTGGTCCCAAGGTCTGGGGAGGTCATTTGGTCAAAATGACCTGTTTTGACCCTAAAGGGGCCTTCTAGGTCAACTAGGTTGACTTGGTCAACCAGGTTGACCCAGGGGCTAGTTCTGGGTTCAACAGGTTTGGTTTGATATTTGAAACTTGCTGGAGGTAGTTGCATTTGATTTGGAGCTCATTTGACCAAAGTGACTATTCATACCCCATAGGGGTATTTTGGTCATTTTGACCCCTGGTCAACTGGGGGTCAAATTGAGTCCAACAAAATGCAGTTTAATGCTCAATGGGTTATAATCAAGGGTCTGGAATTGATTGGAGGCTTTGGAGAAAGCTCCAGGGTCAAAATCCACTGGGTGGCAGGTCCAGTGGCATAGACTGTAAATATTTGAAGGTTTTACAGCCTTTGGATTTCAATTCAATTTCTGAGGTTAGAGATCTCAGAATGAGCTCAAATTTGGAGTGTTGCCTCTAGAGACATGTCACATCAGTGTGGAACTGACAGACCTTGAATCAGAGGTCATTTGATAGGGTTTTGAGGTGTTCAAAAATTTGCTGGAAAAGGCTTTCAGGACTTAGACCTTTGGCCTTGGATTTGAATCTGGAAATCTGATTTTGAATTGGATTTTGAGCTTGAATGATAGGATTTGAATTAAATTTAGATTGAATTGAAACTTGGATTGATCTAGAAGAATCCTAGGGTTTAGAATAGGTCCTAGGGTCCAAATCAGGTTAAGGGAATCCTAGGGTCTAGAATAGATCCTAGGGACTGGAGTCTGGAAAGATTCTAGAATCTAGAAGTCCTAGGGAAATCCTAGGATCTGGGGTCTGGAAGAATCCTATAATCTAGAAGGATCCTAAGATCTAGGAATCCTAAGATTCAAGATGTAGAAGGATCTTAGGATCTAGAGTCAGGTAGAATCCTAGGGTCTCGAATAGATCCTAGGGTCTGAAGTCTAGGAAAATCCTAGAATCTAGAATAGTCTGGAGATTTGATTGATCTGGGGTCAGGATTGATTTGAATTTGGATTGATCTAGGATTAGATTAATCCTAGGGTCAGGATTAAATCCTAAGGATTGGAATGATCCTAAGGTCTGGATTGGTCCTACTAAGCTCATACAAAAATGAGGTCAACAATATCCTTACAAGCTTGATAGAGATCTATGGATGCATATGCTCTGATCCACATAAAATATAAAAGAGTTTACTTATGAAAACTTAGGTAATTTACAATCATTACCCTAAAATATTTAATAATTTGGTATCTTATATTTTCTTTTGCATTCCCCTATAGAGATAGAATCTCAACTCTTATTTTTGTTTAGTAGGATAAATATTATAGTTATAGTAGGTAGTATTAGTTCATGTATATATTAGCAGAACACTTCTTCATAGGATCAAAACTTCAATTCACTTTATTACTTAATCAATATGTGCACTTGCATATTTAGTAGGTATTGCATATTAAAGAAAACCTAACCATATTTTAACCCATGGCTAAAACATAATTCATGCATTCAACGTAAACCCAAGCCCCATCAAGTTTTTGACACTATTATTGGGGAAATAATGTGCTTTTATGTAAATTGATCTATATTATTAAAATAGTAGCATATTTAGTCCTACTTGTATCTTATATCTTATATCCTATTATTATTTTAGATTTAAATTTTGAAAAAAAAAGAAAAACTTTTGTTAGTTTTTATTATTTTCTTTAATTTCATATTTGTTATTTCATGTGTAGTAGATTTAGTAAGGATCCCTTATTATTCAACTTATAGATTAAAAGGACCCTTATTAAAATAAAAATCCAAAAATACTTTAGCTTTAGGTATGGTTGAACCAGTTCAAGATTAGGCTAATAACTTTGAGCAGGAACCCACCATAATTCAAATAGTTCAAAATTCCCAATTTGGGTGAACTCCTATTGAAGATCCGAACCTATACTTAGCTAGCTTCTTAGAAACTATATAACATTCAAGTATAATGGGGTCAATGATGACGGTATTAGGCTTCGATTATTTTCATTTTTGCTAAGGGATAAAGCTAAGATGTGGTTGAATTCCTTACCCCCAGGATCTATAACCACTTGGAATGAGTTGACACAAAAATTGTTAGCCAAGTATTTCCCACCTTCAAAAATTATCTCATTTTGCTCTAAATTTGAAGGTGAGTCAATTTATGTAAGTTGAGATAGATTTAAGAAGATGCTTAAGAAATTCCCTTACCATGCTTTACTAGATTAGTTAGTTATTCAGATTTTTTATAATGGGCTGGCAGGGTCCCTTAGGTTAATATTTGATGTAGCAGTTGGAGGATTTTTAATGTCTAAGTCGTCTAATGAAGCCCATGCATAAATTGAGAAAATGGTTATAAATAATTTTCTAGTGGCCTTCTGATAGGTGAATTCTAAGAGAGTAGCTAGAATTTATAAGTTAAATGCTTTATCTATTTTGACTACTCACTGTTATATCTAAAAAGTTAGATAGTTTTGGAGTTCGTTCAAGATTATGATCTATATAATTAGAATATCATGACTTAAATTATATGGGTGATAGTAGTGTTTAAGGGATTGAGAATGTGAATTTGATTGGAAGATTAAATAAATTTTATTTCAAAACTTACAATCTAGGTTGGAGGAACCACCCTAATTTAACTAGTCTAATAATAATGTTAACAATTAGTGGAATGCAAGTCAATCAAATTAAGGAAAAAATTTGAGTAATCCTCAAAACCTGTAGTAAACCCTAGACCTTCTTATCCCCCAAATTTTAATTAAAATAATCAATTCAGAGATATGAAGACACATTTGAAAGAGGTAGTGATTCAATTAGAAACTCAATTATAAATAGAAAGACACCACATGATAGTTAGATGTATTATTTTTCTCTATCCTTTGTCTCTCCTCCTCCTCCTCTCCCTTCTCTCTACTTCCTCTCTTACTTTCTTCCTTGATGAGGCACAAAAAATGGGAGGTTAAGGTGGGTGATTTCTATATTAATTATATATAAAAATATTATTTAGTGCATAACACTTCAGTGCCACAAACCACAACACTGTAGCACTACATGTAGAAATCTAGATTGTTATAGAACTAAGAACTGAGCGCGCTGTGCTCACTAGCACAGTACTGCAACACTATAGTTTAGTTTTTCATATTTTAATTAATTCATTTTATTAAATTCTGGATTATTACATTTTACCCACCATAAAAAAAAATTCACCCACCTTAAGAAAAATTTCACCCAAGACATTTCTACTTTCACTTTAGAAAAATCAAAAGTAAATTAAATAAAAAATATTTTATTGGAATTAAATCAGTTTGGGTTAAAACCAAGTAAATAAGAATAGTTAATAAATGAATAAATTACTGATAATTAATTCATCAATCTTGCCATACAATTAACCATGAATTCAATCAATCAATTCATTCACACATCTACACATGTCAGTCAATTGCATGTCATTCAATATGCTATACATGCTAATTAATCAGTTATGTAATAATTATCAATTAAAATCAAATAAATTATATAAATAATTTCTTTGGATAATAAATTTTTCTAGTGGATATCTTAGGAAAATCCATATTCTCTTGCTTTACCAATCTATAGACTCTTGGTCATATTGGTGTTTTCATGACAGGATGAGTAGGCTCTCTCTGACTCCCGCTCACACCTCTCCCATCTATCATATTCTTAGATGCTTTAATCTTATTTATTAATCCTTCATTGTACATCTTAGATCCATCTATCATCTATCTATAGGCTTGTTTAGATTATTCTGCTTTTGATATTGTTCTTTCTCCCTATCTCTATCATGGGCAGTTAACAATTTGATGACCTCACATTCCATATCTAAAACACTATCCTATGATAAGAAAATAATGTTCAACATGTCTCTATTAAGTGAAAATTATGCAATATTTTATTATGTTAAATACGAGTAAATATATTTATCTTTAGTTAATGTTGTGTTGGAATTTCTTGAGAAATGGAGAAATTCACAAGAATTAAACCAGCACTGTAGCACGAGAACCATCAGCGCCACAACATCATTAACACCCCATTGCCATATTAAGACATTGCATCACTAGAGTCTCAAGAAAAATGACAATTAATTTAGCACCTCGGTGAAACTAAGGTCAGCGCCGTAATGCTTCAGAATGCCGCAACACATACATCAACATTACAGCGCTGAAATCTCAAGAAAATTGCATAATAATCAATGCCAGAGCACCGACCTTGAAAGCCTTGTAGTGCTAGATGACATAAGAGAGTGCCGCATTGCCCAACTTTTATAATGCCATGATGGGGGAGTTAAGGAAAATAAGTGTCACATTGGATCAGTCAATCATCATACCAGTATATAAAATACATTTTGGACTAATGCCTAGAAAATAATAAAGTTTTCCTAATGAGACTCTTATTTACTGATGTGGATCAAAGCATATGTATCTCTAGATCTTTGCAAGCTTGTAGGGGTAAAAAGAGAGGTTTATAACCTTGCTATAATTTTAATGTCTCCATGAACCTAGAAGATTAAATATCCTATATCTAAGCATGCCAACATTCTATTTCAATACTCCTATTTGTTCTAATATTTCTCCATTGAGGCAATAGACACACTAAATATTAGCTACACACATAGTCATTATATATATTAAATTAAGAACAGGAGATAGTGAAAACATTCATAATTCATTGAAGGCACAAGAGTCTATATTAGTACTTGCATTATGTTTACATCATTCCAAAACTCAGAAATTAGCTAGACATAAATAAAAAAAGAAAGCAAATACATCTTTAATCCAATCATAGAAGAAAAGATACAGGAGAAACAATAAGAAAAAAGTTCATTAAGATAATACAAATGAACTTCTCCATACTCTTTCCTCCTTCAATAGTAGGATTTCTTACACAAGATAGTCTTAGATCTCCAATAAATGTATCTTTCGCTTTCTTAGCCTCCCTTAGACTTTACTTTAAGGAGACACAAAAGAATTACATTAAAATTTATAGAAATCTACTGAAAGTTACAGAACTTCCAACCAAAAGAACTGAAAAACTATTTATAATAAGTACAAAAATAGCCTCAGGCATTGCGGTGCTTGATATGGTGGCACAACGATGTTATAAGATGAACTAGTGCCTCAACGCTATTGGGCCAGCTTCGTTGTGGCACTGTGTTGACTTGCTGCTCTATTAGTTGAACTAGTGCGTTATTTGGTTAATTTGGAATGGCTCCATCTTTATTTAACCTCTCCATTGTAGTGCTATAAAAGTTGAGCATTGTAGTGCTTGAATGTGTGATCTGGCACTACGGTATTATAATGATCGGTGCTTCGGCGCTCAAATTCTTGAGACTCAGGTGTTATGGTGGGGATTTCTAGTGTAACAATGCTATAATGATTGATCTTATATCTTGATCCATTGGGTGCTAAATTATTACCCATTTTTTGAGGTTCCAGCACTTCAATTTCATGATTTGGAATTGAGGCTTTTTAGATGCTATGATGTTGGTAGTTAGGGCACGATGATGCTAGTTCCACACTTGGTGAAATTTTTCTCCTTTTTTGAGCATTTCTTGCACAACATTAGCTAAAATAATATATTTTAACTAAATTTAAAGTTAAAAAATAATACAAAATTTATACTTAATAAATTCCCCTTTGCTTAAGCTCTTACTTATCCTAAAGCAATAGTGTAATCACCTATCGATTAGCATAATAGCCTAAATAGAAATTGTTAATTTAAACTTACAAAAATGTTAAATAATACATTATTGTTTAGAAGTAATTTAGAATGATTAAAGTTGTAATGCTAATTTGAAAAATCATAAATAATTAGCCTAAATAATCAACCTTATCATTGCTCTAATTGAACTTATCCACTATGAGAGTTTGTGTAAGATTAACTTCTAATTTTAGAAATGAATAATATATTATTTAGAGATTAGTTATGCTTGTAGTTAAATTAGAAGTTCTTTAGTGTACCATCATATGTATTAGTTCACATTATCTAATTTGATTTAAGTATTATGATGTTTTTTAGACTTGAGCTGCAATAGATATCAATATTTGAATCTACTCATCTTTTTTCTTTTTCTAATTTTCTCTTTTGATTTTTCATGTTTTTCATTTTTTCATACATGGAGTACATATTAATGATTTTGAATATTAGTTTTGCCTTTATCCCTGCAGCAATCTTAAATAAATTTTATGTAAGGATTTAGTAAGATCACTAATTTTAAGTTTAAGTTTATTATAATCTTCATAAATTTAATCTTCACGCTCTCTTTCTATAAACTCAATTTCACACTTCAATTCAATAGTCAGTTCAAGAGTATATAGCTTCTAAGTTTAAGACAAGTCAATGACTTAAACGACCTTCCTTAGTTAATTATTAAGATTTTCAAATTATGAATTACTATGCTTTATTCATTCAAATTATTATCATTTATTATCATTCTTAATTTTAGGTATTTTTAATTACTATTTTTATTTTAGCTAAATAAATAATCAAAGTGTAAGTGCTGAGTAGAGGATAATTTTTAATAGTTAAGCATAAATGAGAATTTAATCAAATATAAATTATGCACAATAAAAATAATTTGAACAAAAGTAAATAAAAACTATCACAAAAAAAAAAAAAAAAAAAACAGAACACATAAGAAAAGAACTAGATAACTGAAAAGAAATTCAATCACAAAATATAATTGGGCTGCCTTTAATAAGATTGGGGAGTTATATCGTCTAATGTATTTAATATTTGTATGTTTATGTTCAAAAAGAATGATTGTTAATGTAGCTAAAGCACTATATTAGTAGTGATACATCTCCTAAAAATTCACTCGATAAAAAATGATCTATAATTGAGAGAATTTATATGGGTCATCTAATGAAATGTTTTAAGGATTTTGGTTAAAATTATAAAAAATATTATTTCAAAAACTATGAATAGATTCTTATTCTCCACATGAAGGAGGAAAAAACATGGACTTGGTGTTAGAATGATCTCTACCCAACAATTGATGTTGATGATCACGACTAACAAACATCATTGCATGACCAACATCATCCAATTATCATCACCTGACTATGGTATCATGACCCCCATTGCCCGAATATAATCTTTTGACCACCATTGCCCTAATATTATTACCTAACTATAGCCACCGACCACCTTCACTTGCTTATAATCTCCTAATAATCATTGCCGAATTATTATTGGTTGATACCTTCTCTCACTAACTTTATAACTCATCATATCAATGCATGCCATTGCCTATAAGGTATGTGCACATCATCAACATAAACACTGATATCCACCATCTCAAACAACATCAAAGCACAATATTTCCTATAATGGTGATGTACACCATCAATACAAATCCTGACATCCATCAATGTCATTATCCATCATCACCAAAAATATTGACACACTCCATCACCTATATAGGTGAAGCACATCATTAATAATAATATAAATGCCCGTCAACTTTATCAACAGTTACCGCTACAAAAATTGACATATGCCATCACATATAAGGCAGATACACCCCACAAAAATACATGATTGCCTTCCGTTACCAATAATATTGACGTATATCATTACCTAAATGGCCAATGCATACTGTTGACACAAATGTTGATGCAAGTTAATTTTGTCGCAAGCCATCACTATTAATATTGACACACACCATCAACAATAATGATGATAACTTCCATTGACACCAACTTCAACTCATAGCATCTACACAAAAATTTGTATTATAGTTTTGCATCTTTGATTTGCGCTCCTCAAAGAATAGCAGGCCATACTATAAATAATCTTTTAAAAATTACTTAATTGCTTTAAGGATATTCCAATTTCACCACAAAATTCATCTTCTATAGTTCATATCAACTACATTATATTAACATCTTCTATAATTATGAAGGACATCATACATAAATGATGATATATATTAGTGAAATCATTTTAAATGGGTCAGGCTTCATGACCATTTATATTTCAAGTTTTTCTTTAAAAATTTTTACTATATCTTAAAACCTTCTTTTATCCACTTGTATGATGGTTCTCTATAAAAAACGTAAGGTGTTAATCTCTTACTCTACCACTATTAATATTTTAGCATGCAATAGTTTAGTACCATATAGAGAAAACATTCTGAGCATACTACACTTCTTCAATGACTGCCAGTAATTCCCAATCAAGAATAATAAAATTTAGCATATTAGGACCACCTAAGCTTAATTTTGAAAGATTATATATGCATAATGGAGAAGCACCAAGCACAAATTATTCAACACTTCAAGAAGCTAGACAATGATGGGCACCATGTAATGCAAACACTAAGCAAAAAAATTTTATGGCCTTGTTATCAAAGAAAAATAAGGATTATGATTAGATTAAGGGCCTTAATGGCCCCACTAAATATTAAGATCTATGACCAAGAGAGGCTCATTGAAAAAAATGAAAGAGTCTATATTAAGAAAGTATTTATTTTGGAAGTCTATATTTGAAAATTATGAAGTTATATCATGTTTAAAATTTAGAATTCAAATTTTAAATTAAAATATTTTTATTTTTTATTTTTAAATATTTTCATCCAAGTGGGGAGGCTATAATATTATTGATTTCCCCTTACTTTATTTATTTTATCCTTGTTTAAAAGGTAGGGATGATGTTCGCTCCATGATTGAAGCCTAAATTGGAGTGAACCCCTCTCTCCTTTCCTCTTTTACTCTAAAATTTTCCTCCTATTTTTTAGTTTTATTTTGTAGGACTTGATGCATTGCTTTAACTACTTATATTTATTAAGAAAAATTTAGCTTTTGATGTTTTAGAAATGTGAAGTTTAAAATATCTATGGTTTTGAGCTTGGTGGACAAAACCCCCTTAATTGTATGCTTGGTGGTTAACCTCTTTAGGTTCTTCTTAGTGGAAGTCTCATATCACTCTTACTTCTTATTAATATCTCTTACCTACCCTTTTACTCCATTTTCAATATACTTAGCATCTTTTTATAGGTTTTCCCCGACTCCTACAATAATAATAATAATAATAATAATAATAATAATAATAATAATAATAATAATATAATAATAATAATAATAATAATAATAATAATAATAATAATAATAATAATAATAATAATAATAATAACCAAAATTAGGGCAATCTTAACCATGTTAGTTCTCCTCCTTCCACCATCCATCAAATTGCTTGGATCCCAACTAAAAAACTCTAGATTAGATCTTCATGCATCACCCTAACCTTTCCAAGTCTCCCAAAGACCCCATTAGACACATCACCAAACATCTTTAAATCTATTGGGATCCCTACAAAAACTTTACATAACACATCCCTAATCTTGCCCTTTAAGTTCCAAGAGGACCCATGCCTTAAAGACCCTTCCATTCCATGGCCCTAAGGGTGACATCATGTGAGGTAGCCATAGGGTTGGTTTGGCGTAAGAGTTGAGGCAACAATTGAAAAAATATATGAATGTGTTCCTCTTGTAAACAAGGTTTTACAAAAGAGATAAAAATAAGTGATACAATTTGGTAGGACCAACAAACCATATCTCAACCCACATAAGAAACACATGAAAAGTTATATCATCAATAGTCAAGTTGAGTTAAATAAAGCGTGTGAATGGCACTCAATCTCCCAAAGGGACTAAGCTCCCTAAGATTAGTTACACCAAATGACAACTTTAAGAGATACTCTCAATAAATGAAATATTCATTTATTTTAATTTTCACAAGATAATGATCAAAAGGAAGACTATGATTTTAATATTATCATTCTAATAGGAAATATGAGCTTCAAAATAATTCAGTCTATATGATAGAGGGTTAATTACTATAAATATGTGAGACAATCATTTTTTCACATATAAATCCTTTGTGATAATGAAATTTGGATCATTAAAGACTCAAAAAGACTATAATGGGTTAAATAGGGTCATGGGTAGTGGTAAGAAGTCTAAAGTTTATTTAAATAATTTTATTTAAGACTTCATGGGTCGATCATCCCATGGTTATCGAGCTTGAAACTAATTAGATGTGAAGATAGTCAACCCAATCCAATAGGAGATGATCTATCAATAACCATGAATTTTATTATTCAGAGTTAGCCTTGTGATCTCAAATCAAGAAAAAAACTTAAAATTCCTAGATAAATGAATTCTAACACTACAGAAAAATCGTCAATTACTGGCAGATTTTTTTCGGACTATTTTCTGACGGCGTTCCGGTGGCCTAATTTTTGAGAAGAATTTCCGGCGGTTTTCTGGTGGCATTCCGAAAGTTTTGTTTCTGGTGGTTCATAGCAATTTTTGAAAATTCATATTTTTGTAATTTAATTAATTAATAAGTTTTAGTTTATTTTAATTAATTATTAATTTAATGAGTTAGTCTAATTAATTGTTAATTCAATAACATATTTAATTGATTATTAACTTTAATATTTATTTTTCTTAATTTTTAATTTTAACTTTCGTATAATATAGTTTAAATAAATTATAATAAAAATTATAACACATTTTCTCTCCCAGCAAAATGGTTGAGACTTGGCAAAAATGATTGGACTCAGTTCGAATCCCGGGCAAGCTGCGCGGTCGTGCAGCAGGCGGGCAGGCCTCCGGGCGGACAGCGGGTAGGGCGGGAGCTCAGGCGGGCAGCGCAGTCAAGCATCCTGGTGGGCAGCGGGCAGGGCGGGAGCTCCGGTGGGCAGTGTGATCAAGCCTCCTGGCAGGCAGCGGGCAAGCGGCCTAGCGGGCAGCCGGGCAGGGTGGATGGTTGGGCAGCCGATCAACTTCTTTTTTTTAATTAATTTTTCAATATTTTCTGGCGGCCTTTTTATGCTGGAAAATCACCGGAAATATTGGCCGCCGAAAAATGCTGCCGAAAATATTTTTCCTATGCGTGTTTTATCGACGGAAAATTTGCCGGCGGAAAACCGCCGGAAATTTATAAAACCGCTGGAAAATGACAATTTGCCGCTGGAAAATGCCGCCGGTAATACTTGGTTTTCATGTAGTGTAAGAAATAAAATGCAAGACGTATAATCCCTAGTGATATAGAAAATGCCTACGAAAACAAGGGAATAAGATAGCCAAATTATATGTAATCAGAGCTACTCAACTGAACTTAAAATCCTTTTTTTTTTGGGTTACGACATCCATTACAAAGAATACTATCAAAAATTTAAGCATATTAAAAATCTATGCCAACATAATGAGTTATATCTTAATGATCATGCCATGCTACACAAGTTATTTGACCTTAAGTGGAGATGACTATTCAATATGCATGTAGATTTGTTATGTCATGAATGTGCTTTGGAAAGAGGAGGGTTTGATCGTTAGCTAGCTTTATTATTTATCTCATCCGTCAAGTAAAAAAAGAATAAATTTTAATTTAAAAGTGGCTTCAAGAGTTTTATGGAGAAAAATGATGATATGAAGGTGTCTTTCTCATATAAGAGATTAAAAAAGAAGAGATAATAAAAATAGTCTAATGTGGTAGGAAAAATAAATCTTATGTAAAATGATATACGATATTCAAAAGAAGTCATGCCATCAAAATCTAGTCAAGAGAATGTGGATTATTCAATCTCCCATAGGGTTTATATTTCCTTGGGTTAATTATGCTAAAGGACACCTCCAAGAGTAACGTTAGATAAGTGAAACATTCTTATATCTCAATTTCCATGGGTTGATTATTAGGAGGAAGAATATGATTACAAAACTGTTAATCTAATAGCATATTCAACGATTTAAGATAGATAAATCTATAAGATAGAGTGTGAATCACCATATTCAAGCAAGATGATCATCTTTATATATAAATAATCTATATAATTAGAATCATTAAATCACTAAAGACTCAATAAAGGAGCATAATGGCTCAAAGGGGTAATGGGTAAGGATTAATAAGCCTAAGAAAACATAGAAATAATCTTATTTAGGACTTCATGACTACATCATCCCTAAACTATCAATCTTGAAATCATTTAGTTTAGAAGGTAGTCGATTAAGCCCATCCATGAGATACTTTATTAGTAATCATGAATTGAATCATCTAGAGTTAGCCTCATAATTCAAATAAAAGAAAACTCATGATTTTTAGATAGATGAATTCTAAGAGGTGGATATGAAAAGATGAAAGACTTATAATCTCTAGCGTTAGAGAGAATTAGCTATGAAAATAAGTATATAAAATAGCCTAGTTATACACAACTAGAGATATTTGTTAGTGAAACCCTCTAGGATAGGTTTACTTATTCTATTCTCCTGTAACAGCACACACTTTTGCCATCTATTTATACTTGTATCTAGTTACTGTTGATATAATAAGATCATTCTTTCTTCTTTGTGTCTTCCTTTCGGATTCTCGTTTCTCTGCTAGCTTGGGTCTCACATGGTATCAGAGCAATCCATGGCAGATCCAAACTCGGCGAATTCCCACCTCTCTACCACCTCTCTTTCCGCTTCCTTTGCTGAGTTTACGGTTCCAACACCATTGAAATTCTTGATATCAAATCTCAAGAATTTGGTTCCCACTCAGCTTACCGCCGATACATACGCCATCTGGCGCCTTCAGCTTCTCCAACATTTCATAGCCAATGGGTTTGCCGGTCATCTTACAGGTGATTCTACTTGCCCGACTGACTCTTCTCATCCTGATTTTTCCCTATGGCATCTCGTTGACAAGAACCTCATTTCCGCTCTTTTCTCTACTATTTCTCCCTCGATCCTCCCTTATGTTCTTTCCTCAACCACCGCGCATGAAGCATGGACCATTCTTGAAAAACGCCTTCAATCTTCCACTCGTTCTCGTGTTATCCAACTTAAGAATGAGTTGCACAATATTCAAATGAAAAACTCCTCAATGCAACAATACTTAGCTCAAATCAAAACCATTGTGGATACCATTGCGGCCTCCGGCTCTCATGTTGATCAGGAAGATATTGTGCTCTATATACTGAATGGTCTACCATCCACTTACAACGCATTCAAGACAGCTATCAGAACTTCTCTTCTTCCCATAGATCTTGACACACTCTACTCACTTCTTTGTAGTGAGGAGATTCATGTTCATCAAGAACACCATAAAAAAACTATTTCTTCATCTGAACCTCTTATTTTTTACTCTTCCTCCAATCCGGCTCACGGACGTGCTCAGAAACGTTTCTTTAAACACAAAACTCATCATCTCCTGTTCTCTCTTCCGGCTCTTCATCCAGTTTCGCCAACCTCAACCCGTTCGTCCGTCCCACTTGTCAGATTTGCGGTAAAATCGGACATGTCGCCCTCAACTGTTGGCATAGATGCAACTTCAAGTATGCTCCAACCACGTCCACGCAACCTCGTGCTCTACTTGCTCAACCTATGTCTACACCAATGCAAGCATGGGTTCTTGATTCTGGGGCATCAACGCATCTCACTCCAGATGCCACGAATCTTCACTCTTCGGCACCTTATAGCGGTACAGATAATGTTTCGATCGCTAATGGGATGACCCTTCCTGTTCATAATTCAGGATAAGGCATACTTCCGCTCTCGGACACTGAGCGTAAGCTCCGGCTTTGTAATCTTTTACATGTTTCATAACATCGGATAACTCTATTTCCATTATTTTCGATGCTAAAGGTTTTGTTATTAAGGATATGCAGGATCAACGGCCGCTTCTTCATGGGCTTCTTCGTAACGGGCTATATCAGCTTCGCCTTTCTCCCATTACCTCGCCTACGGCTTTTCATGTCGCGGCCAAGACGTCTCATCTCTGGCACGCTCGGCTTGGGCATCCTAATCACAAGATTCTATCAATTTTAGCTCAGCATGATTCCGATATGACTCCTATAGCTTCGTCTTATATCTGCAAATCTTGTAATATGGCCAAAAGCCATAAACTCCATTTTAATAAAAGCATTACTGTTTCTTCGTCTCCTTTTAATCTTATTCACTCTAACGTTTGGGGCCCGGCTCCTCATTATTCTTTAGATGGTTTCAAATATTATGTTCTGTTTATTAATGACTTCACCAGGTTTTCATGGATCTATCTCATGCACTCCAAACATGAAACTTTTACAAAATTTAAACAATTTGTAATCTTATTCAAACTCAGTTTCATTCCACTCCTCAAGTTTTTAGATCTGATGGGGGTGGTGAATTTACTAGCAATGAATTCAAATTGTTTCTTCAAGACAAAGGAATTCTCCATCAGATTAGTTGTCCTCATACTCCTGAACAAAATGGTCTTGCTGAGCGTAAGCATCGGCATTTACTTGACCTTACTCGAACTCTTTTACATGCCTCCCACTTACCTCAACACTTCTGGGCCGAAGCTCTCTCCACCGCCAATTATCTTATCAATCGTCTACCATCTAAATCTATTTGTCTTCAAACTCCTTATCAACGGCTCTATGATAAAACTCCCACATACGCTCATCTTCGCACGTTTGGTTGTCTCTGTTTTCCCTGGTTACAACCATATGCCTCTACCAAACTTTCTCCAAGATCTCAAGAATGTATATTCATTGGATACTCTCCACTTCACAAAGGTTATAAGTGCTTTAACATCCTCTCCGGCAAAGTTCACATCTCAAGACATGTTGTTTTTCATGAAGAGCATTTTCCTTTCCAACCTTCTGATTCTGTTTCCACCACTTCATTATCTTCTGATATTACTTCATTCAATCCATCTCTTCTTATTCCTCATTCCACTCTTGGTTCTTTACCTACCAAATTCTCTTCGGCTACATCTTCTTCTAATCCTATACATCCTGCTGTTTCCCCTTCTCGATCATCTTATTCTCCATCTATGCCGCGTGCTCCTTCCACTCTTCCTTCAACCACCTCACCTGCCAGATCCAGCTTCTCCCCGCCACCTCTCAAATCTGTCTCCAATCATCCTATGACCACTAGATTGAAATCTGGCATAACTAAACCCAAATCTGTCTTTAATCTGTTAGCTACATCTTCTTCTCAGCTAACTCCCAATTCCTATTCTCAGGCTGTCAAACATGAAAACTGGCGTTCGGCCATGTCTGCTGAATTCCTAGCTTTACAACAACAAGGAACCTGGTCCCTTGTGCCTAATCCGTCCAACAAGCCTGTGCTCGGTTGCAAATGGATTTTTAAAACCAAAATGCTTCCATCAGGTCAAGTAGATAAATACAAAGCGCGGCTTGTTACTCAAGGGTTCACACAGCAACTCGGCATCAATTACAACGAAACCTTTAGTCCTGTAGCTAAAATTCCTACTATCCGTCTTCTTCTTAATCTCGCCCTTCATTACACCTGGTCTATTCTTCAATTAGACGTCTCAAACGCTTTTCTTCATGGCGACCTTCAAGAAGATATCTATATGCGGCAACCACCCGGTTTCCATGACATTCAATTTCCGAATCACGTTTGTAAACTTCACAAGTCTATCTATGGACTCAAACAGGCTCCGCGTCAATGGTTTCAGAAACTTACAAACTTTCTCCTTCAATTTGGATTCCGGTTTAGTCGTTCCGATCCCTCACTTCTTATATATCACTGCAAAACTATTCAATTATATTTTCTAATCTACGTTGATGATATTTTACTTACAGGAAATGACAACGCCACTATCAAACGCCTTCTCAATCATCTGCACTCCACCTTCAAACTTAAGCAAATGGGTGATGTTTCACTTTCCCTAGGCATCCAAGTCTCAAAAACTTCTAGCAGGTTTCTTCTACAGCAACAACATTATGCACATCAACTTCTGGACAAAGCAGGTTTCTCTGATAGCAATTCTGCTCCTACGCCAATCACGCCTCGATCAAAGAATCAAACTCTCTCCGATCAGCTGTACTCGGACCCTCAGCTTTACTGCCAGCTAGCAGGATCTCTACAATATTTGTCTATTACTCGTCCAGATATTGCCTTTGCTATTAATTCAATTTGTCAACATATGCACAAACCGACTATCACTGATTTTCAAGCTCTCAAATGGCTTCTTCGGTATGTTAAAGGTACCTCCCATTTCGGCTTATCCATCACCCACGGGGATCTTCAACTTCGAACATATGTGGATGCCGATTGGGCTGCTGATTCATCCGACCGAAAGTCCATTTCTGGATTTTGTACCTTTCTTGGACAAAACATTATTTCTTGGTCCTCCAAGAAACAATCAACTGTCGCAAAATCATCTACTGAAGCAGAATACAGGGCCCTCTCTTCTGCTATTTCAGATGTTTTATGGCTCCGCCAGCTAGCTGAAGAACTTCAAATTCCGCAAAACTCACCAACCACCATCCATTGTGACAACACCTCAGCTATTGCTCTTGCACACAATCCGGTCTTTCACGCCCGCACCAAGCATATCGAGATCGATCATCACTTTATTCGAGAGCATCTCAACGCCGGCAACATCTCCATCATGCATCTCAGCTCCATCATTGCGGACATTTTTACTAAACCTCTCCATTCAGCTCGTTTCACTGCTCTTAGAGACAAACTGAATTAGATTTGACTTATGTTAAGAAAGGTAGAGGTAGACCTAAAAAGACTTGGTTAGAAAATATTAGAAATGATCTTTCTCTATTAGATTTAAACGAGAATTTGATTTAAACGAAAATATTAGAAATGATCTTGACATAGTTGTCATTTTCATAGGCTTCTTGACATAGTTGTCATTTTCTTCCAAAGTCTAGATCATCAGGATAAATGCCTTTTATTATCCCAAAACCAATGACCTTAGAATGAAGAGTACCAAGGGAATTTTCACGACCAAGGCACCCCTAACCTTATTTTGAACGCCATGTTTATTTTTTGATAATGAAAGGATGAAAGAAATTTGGCTCACTCAACTGGTCACTCTTGAGTTTTTTTTTAATTTTTTTAATTTTTTTATCTTGTAGGTATTTTAGAGCTTCATGATTGAAATATAAAATAAACTCATTATATAAAGATAGTGATTCCAATGTTCTAAGGCACGGACGATGTCATAGAATTATTTTTCATATGTGGAGTGCTTATATCGGATAAACTATTGATTCTAATGTTCAAGGTGCATATTATGACTTGAAATTCTTTATCATATGTGGAATACTTGAGTCATATTTCCTTTAGTTTTTCACTGAAATAAGTTATGTGTGCTCACTCTTACTCAAAATTTGTACCAACTCTCACTTTGAATGCATCACAGTTCACTTCAAAAACGTAATTAAAAATGGGTGTGTTAACATTGGAGCTTTAGTAATTGTTAGCTTAAGCTCATCAAAATTAGATTGCATTGCTGATATCCAATTGAATTTATCTCCTTTAAGTAATTCAATCAAAGGAGTAGTTATCAAACTAAAGTTTTTAATAAATCGGTTGTAGAAAGGAACAAAAACTTCGATGCTGTGGGCATTTATAAAATATTGAGTAGGGCAATCCCAAATGGTTTGAATCTGCTCGTCCATCTTAATCTCGATGCTTGAAATGACATCTACAAAAATTAAGTTTATCAATAAAAAATTAGTATTTGTTTGGATTGCCTTTAATTTTCTTGCCTAAATATCATAAAGAGTGGTAGGCGGCATAGATGATTCTTTAAAGTACAACCATAATCCAAGATATCACCAGAGGGTATAACCACGAACTTGTAAAATGGATGGCCGATGAGCTTGAATCATAAGACATATAAAGGTACCGTGAGTGTTGAAAGGCCAAATGACATCATCATTCATTCTTATGATCTGTCTTGTGTCTTGAATGCAGTCTTCCATTCTTCTCTCGATTTTATGGACATATGGTGGTATCCACTATGCAAGTCATGCTTGGTAAAAGAGATGCTCCATGTTACTATTCAAATAGGTCATCTTATTGATAATCAAGAATCAATATTTGACTATAATCTTGTTTACTGCTCAGCTAATGATGGACATTCGCTACATGCCATTTTTCTTTGAACTAGTAAAGCTGCTACCTTTCGTGGACTAGCACTCTCTTGAATGAAGACTTTAACAAGGAGCTCTTCTACTATGTTATAGTTCTTTATATTCTTTTTGCTGTTTTCTATGGGTTAACAAATGTGGAATACTGGAATGACAGCTCTAGCAACAAAATCTATCATATGTTTTATTTTTTATTTTTTGTAAAGATATCTATCATATGTTTTATGTCCCTCAAAGGAGGTAAAGCCGGTTGGTAAATTGGTAGGGAATACATCTTAGTACTATATTAACAAAGGCTGGACCTTTTATGGTCTTCCTGAATTTCTTCCAATGCTATAAGAGAATACGTGGATGGAGAGTTCTATGTAACTCTTATGAGCATACACTTGGAGACTATTGAATCAGTTCCAACATCTTCAATTCTTCATTTAATGGCATCAATACTAGCTTCTTGCCCATATACTGTAAGGTATAGGTATATTTGTGAACCATGGATGGTGACTACCATATTACAATGGTCAACTTGCTCATCCAATATAGTTTATAAAGCTTTGGTTGATCTTGTGCGGGGAGGTTTAATTTTTCCACCATCTTAGTAGACACATTGTTTTCACAACTTCCTTTGTCAACAATGACACTGCAAACATTTCTTTTTATAGTGCACCTTGAATGAAATATATTGCGGTGAAGCCACTTCTATTCATTATCCATAGTAACCTTCAGTGCTTGTTGAACAATAAGTAATTCCCCTTCACCTGCATTCAATAAGTGCTTGCCCTCCTCTTCTAGTACTTCCTCCTCTTTGTTTCCATCTTTTGCAGGTGATTCTTAAATTAATGACACAACTTGGCGATTGGGACAATTGAAGCAATATGACTAAATCCAAGCTCCAAAATTTTTTTTGGAGTTGATTCTTGTTATTGGATGTGCTTGCTTTGCTGTTATCTATAGCTTGAGATCGGTCTGAAGGAACATTTTTATGTTAGAATTGTTGTATTCCTTGAGTTTCATTTTTAAATTTATGGGGTTCTTGTTTTGGTAGAGGAAAATTTTGGTATATGGTTGTTGTCTTTCAACCCTTAAGGACAATTTGGTAATTGAACAAAATTAGGGATCATGCGAAGTGCGGATGAATCATGTTATGGTGTGCTCTTCGGACTTGCTTAAATCACAACTAACATAAGTTGTTCATATTCAACCACATACTTTCTATGAATAATTCTTGTTGTTGAAAATTATGGTGATTGATGAAGGCATCTAGCCAAAACTAATATTCCGAAGTATCACATTTCTAATTTTGTTAAGGTTTTCCCACTAAAGGGAATCACTCTTTTTCAATTTAATGGCTTTTGGATATCAACTCAACTATTGGTTGGCACTTCTTTATAATTAATGCCACATTCTATAATATGCAACCAATCAATGAAAATATCTGGATTCAATCCACTCTCAAACTTCAAAATATCCGTCTTCACCCCATAATCTTGGTACTGCATTTTTAGTTCCTTTCTTTGATGTCAAAGTCGACAACGAGCCCTTTAGATCTGAGGAGAACAAAGATGTGAACTACCAACTTTTTTATATACCATAATTTATAAATAAGAATTTAAAATTTACACTATTCATTAGAGCGGAAGCATTTCCCAAAGATTTACCATTTATTTAGCTATAGAGCTTTTGAAACAAATCATAAATCTTTTTGATATCATCAAAATTTCATAATAGACATACTTGGCTAAGCTTTATCTCACAACAAAGCTATACACCCAAAAGATAAAGTTGAAGATCAAAATGTGATTCTTATTTGGGTTTACTTTGCCCTTTCCCTTATCTAAAATAACATTCGACGTAGCATTATATGAGCTAAAAACTTAACAAGATTAACAATTTTAATACAAAAGTTAAATATCATATAATTTTTTTTTTATTATACAGTGGTCGAATGTGTTACTTTAAATCCTTGAATGAAATACCTAAATAATATCTATTTTACCAAATGAAATATCTAATCGAAAACAAACTTTAAGAACATTAGATCTTTAAGGATTAATAATATTTTATTTAAAGCATGTACATGTATCATTTGGTTAAATTAAATTTTTTTGAATTTTTTTAATTGGTTATAAATAAAATTCTTCTTTCAGCTTTAGAATATATCCTGCATGTGGAAGTGATTTACTGGCTCGAATGCCATGTGCCAAAGACCCTTTTGCATCTATAAGGGTTCACTGTTGTTACACTACCTATACAGGGCATCAAACATATTTTAATTTGAGAACTCTTTTGACTCCATATGGGTTCACTTTAATTGTCTTACCTGTACAAGTGATAATATTGTCAACCCATCAATATACATGATTTTTCTGTAGCTCATTCTATTATATTTCATTTTTCAACATTTAGATGCATACATAATTTTCTACTCTTATGACATTATATTCACACACTTTAAAATTTAAAATTGGCTAATATATTTTACACTTTCATATAACAGATGTTTCAATGCAATTAACTTATGTAACAATCTAATGTATCAATTTATTCTCAATTATTTCAAATAACGCTTCTTTCTGAATTTAAATGGTATATCATACCAAATTGAGGTCGTCGACAATCAACCCCCAGATAATCTGTTTCGTTATTTCCACCACGAAGCCTCTTTCATTTGTAAACAATTTAGAATTATAGATCTTTAGCAGTAAAATCAAGTTCTAACTTCTCACTCAATTAAATTTCAATTTAACCTCTAAATAACATTTTACGTCAAAATAACCCCTCATATAAATCTCAAGTTTTTCAACTTCTATTCATAAATCATGAAAAATTGGATTTTATGCAAAAACTTAGCTTTTCCTTTCTTTCCTTCTCCTTTCTTTCGGCTAGTCTGCGGTTTTCCCCATCTGTTCGTCGCTACAGGTCCATGGGTGAGAGTTCCTGGTGGATTGGATGCGTACAGGCTTCGGCTTAGGGGCTTAGCTAATAGATTTTATCAATTCTTTATTCCTAATATGCCCTTGTCAGCTCTTCATCACATCCCTCTGATTTATCATCAGCTGTTGCATGCCTGTGTAAGTTGAAAAACCTGAATTGCAAGTTCATTAACCATGAATAGCTACATTAAAAAATTTAACTTAGGTAATTTGATTAAATACAAATCAATTTATATACGCTTATATAATCACAATTTTCTATATGCATGTATGTATTAAAATTATTATTACAATTTGTATGATTTTATAAAAATATTACTGATGTGATACAATCGGAGTTACATTAAGAAATTAAAGAAAGAGAATTAACAAAGCACTCCAAAGTAAAAATATTACTCATAACAAGGAATAGTTCTAGGAAATCTTAGCTTTCAACTTGCTTAGGCAAAGAAGAGCGATGAAGATTAACCAAACAATCTAAGTAAACGCAAAGAGTAATTGTAAAGCTACAACGGTAAACAAGAATCCAAGACTTAATAACGAGAGCTTTTACCTTTGAAACCTTTTCACTCAACTAGTCTAGGCTTTAGCGGAAGAAGAGTCTCCACGTTAGAATTGAGATCACTCTAAGAAAGAAGGAACCTAGGATCGTCGTTCTTGGAGAAGTAGCTGGAGTAGCAGAGTACGGTGGTCGGCCGGTGATGACCTAAGGTGCTTTGGGTTTTTGTTCGTCAATAGTCGTGGAGAGTTGAAATATCCGATACACGTAGTCTTTTACCGAATCGTCGTACTCCCAATTTGGGTCAAAGAAAGGAGACAATAGAATGTCAACTTCTCCTTGATTGTTGTAAGCGAATCCGTGGTCGATCTCAGGATCGGCCATTCATGAACATCGAAGCTCTCTACGGAGTAGTGCCTTGGGGAATCCACCAGTTGGAAGAAGAGAGAGAGGTGGAGAGATGTGGGTGGCGGCAAGAGAGAGAGAGGGTAGGGGCGGGTAGGGTTAGGTGTGAGTTTGGGAGAGGGAGGAGGGAAAGATTTAGGAAAACTGAAATTAATTTCAGATTTTTCTAATAGGAGGGAGGGAATTAATTTGAATTTCAAATTAATCCCATAAAGGGCTAGGGGCGGCTGGTTTTAGGAGGGGATTAATTGAGTATTAATGGCCATTGGGAGGGGATTGGAGAGAGAAACTCAAAGGGGAGAGGGGGCCGGCCATGTAGGGAGGGGATAGAGGGAGCTTTGCTTTAAATAGGTGGGCCCCAAAGAATAATTAGAGATTTAAATCAAATTAGATTTTAATCTTAGATTTAATTAAATAAGGATGTTTCCAAATTTAAGTTTTAGGATTAGGAAGGCATTTGAATTTCAAATTTTGAATTTGAAATCCAATTAAATAGCTTTCCTAATTGACTAAACCTATTTTAGGAAAGTGGATAATGTCCAAAGGGATTTGATTTCAGATTTTTAATTTCTTCACACTTGCAATAAGAATCCATGGGTTTAGGGTTAGAGAGTTAACTTTTAGTGAATTCCAAGTTTGCTTTATAATTTATTTTTTAAAAAGTCCAAATTCATTTGTTCTTGGCCGAATTCCAAAATACACCGTAAGTTAATTTTGCTATTGTCGCTGGACCGCGTCTGCCGCCATTGGTTGCTCGCCACTTTTCCGTCAACTCCCCCTGGGCTACCATATGTTATTGCTGGCAACCACCATCATTGAGCCTTTCATTGTATTCATTTTATTTCAAATAAAAAAAATTGCCTTCATTTGTTTATATTAATTCAAACAAATCTATATCTTTCAAATATATTTCATTCCTTTTATATTATATTCCATTTCATCCTCAACAAACTTAACAACCCCCTAATAACATTTAAGCACTTCTAATTACAAAAATACCCAAATAAAGAAAATGACAAAATAATTCCAATAATAAAATGTAATTGTGAAAAGCACATCACCAATGACATGTCCGTTTTGCATATTCTTTTCTTAACTAATATCAGAGTGGTGGTTTATGAAGAATACAATGACCATAAAGTTTGAGACTAAGAAATTTGACTGCTCAATGAATTTTGGGCTTTGAAGAATAAAGTTGCTTGGTGTTCTAGTCCAATAGGAACTTGCAAAAGCACTCATGCGTTGTACCAAGATGCTTGAAACCATAAGTGATGAAGATGAGATAGAGATGGATGAGAAGGTTCTCTCGCAATAATTCAACTATTTGATAGACAAGGTCTGATAGAAAAATTTGAAAAATAATTGCAAAAGGTTTGTGGCCTATGCTGGAGACTCCGCAATGACCAAAAGTCTGTCCATAAATTATATTCTAAGATGGACTTTTCTCGTTTCACGCGTGTGATGATACATCTATTAAATCACTTGTCAATGGCTTTAATTTCATCATTTGAAAACGGAGGAATTTAATTTATGATAAAGATCAAGTTTTGTTGTTGTTATGCTCTTTACCTCCTTACAATCACTTTCTGGACACCATGTTATATGGACGCAACACCATAAGCTTAAATGATATAAGAAATTTACTTTTTTTCACAGGAGGTGATTGTTAAGATTGAAATACATGATAATCTAGTTGAAGGTTTGGTAGGTTAGAGGTATATCTTATGAGCATGTGTCCCTTCTAATCATTATGGTGGCAAGTTTCATAACAAGTTTAAGAATATTACTTTTATTTACTGTAGGAAATGAAGGTTACATATTGAGGAGTTGTCATGTTTTGAAGATAAAAGAGGAGTGTAAAATGACAACCACAAGAATTTAATAGCTATTAGTGTAGTTACACACTAATCTTGTTTTGATAATGGTGAAGCTCTTTTGATGATTTATCGATACAGGTGCAAGAGCAGTGGATTATGGACTCAACTTGTTTGAGTCACATGCTTGTGATTTTGGAGATATTTTTCACATATGAGTCAAATTCTAACAGATACGTTTACATGAGAAGTTGAGCTGTGTAGGACTAAAGGTTATAACAATGCAAAGTTGAGAACATATGATGATGGGACTGTTTCGTTGGTTGGAGTAAGGTATGTACTAGATCCAAGTATTCGAATTTGCTCTTAGGTTGCAGGATATATGTACATTGGTGATGCTAATGCCCTTAAGTTTTGTAAGGGCCTTTTGGTTATCTTGAAGGCAAATAAAGTTGGTGAACTCTTTGTTGTAGATTGCTCCATTGAGTGCTCATGCTTCCAAGTTGAAAGAAAGTTTCTTGTACAAAATACATAAGTTGAGGGAGAGACTTTTGGAGATGATACGGAGGATCAAATTATGTTGCACAATCTATCCCAATGCTATGGTGTACCATTGCAAAATTAGTTCAAGAGTATCAAAATTTAGTGGTTGGTGCATGACTAGATTCAATTGTCACTTTAGAGTGCAACATCTACATATGCCTTTCATAGGTATTAAACATGTGCAATATTTTAGCCTGATAAGACTTACATAGTGCTAACTTTTGATTTTTAATTCTTAGAGCGCTCCACTTTAAAAGGTGCCATGGAGGAGATTTAGATTTTTTTTCCAATAATATTCAATCAAGTGGGATATGTGTTAGGTATTGGCTCATTATCATGCATGAATCACCTATTAAGGTGCATTTCAAGTTTCTTGTGTCAAAGCTTCAAAATGGGCTTCAGTGATTTTGCAGGTATTGACTCAATATTCATGCTTGAATCACATGATGAGGTAGGCATTAAGTTTTTTTTTGTGCAAAGCTTTGAAATGTGTTAGGTGATTTGCATAAAAAACATAGCTTTGCATTGGATTTGCGTGCTATATATGTTGATTTATGGAAGGTGAATTAGCATGGAATTATAATGTAATCTTGAGTTGTTTTGTGATTGAATTGAGAACACAAAGAAGCGGGAGAGAAGGAAAACTAACGAGAAGGAAATTACAAGAAATTTATTTTTGGATTTTGAAGTATCATCTCGACAAATCGATGATCTCTTTTTTGAGAAAATATTGAAGTGGGTAATTTTTTTCTGAATTTATTTAATTCTCTTTATTAATTACATCTCCTAAGTTTTTTTTCACTTGCCTTGTGAGAATTGGGGCTTCCTTTTTTTCCTTATTGAGTGAGGGTGTACTCGAATTTTGGGAGGGTAGGTGCCTATCATTTTATTGCACACATTGATTGTGGCTTTTTTGCTAGTGGTTCATATCCTTTATAGACAAGCTTAATTAAACTGAAACATGTAAGTTTTAGTGTTTCTTTTTTGTAGTGTTTGATTTTGTTTACAATTATTTTATAGTTCATTATCCTTGCTCTTGGGTAGATGCTTCCATAGCATAAAGTTTGGTGTAATCTTCTCTTAACAAGAGGAAAGAGAGAAATTGAGAGCATAGAGGAAAGAGAATACTAAGTGGAGGAGCATAGGAGATAGATTACTTGAGATTTGCATTAGGCTCCTTACTATACAGTCTCAATAATTGATCATGTATCTCATCAATAATCCATTAAACTAATTTTTGGGTCTATTTATAGGTGAAGCCCTTAATTGTTATTTACAAAAATTATGCCAGTAGATATTTGTTAAGTACCAAAGAATTATGAAAGTTTTTCTTTAGCACATAAAATGAAATGAGTATGATCATCAATATCAAATTAAAACTTTAACAGTAGAAACTAAATTGCTAACATCATTGGATGGTGAAGTTGATCAGCCTAGAAGCATATAGTGATGATGTCATCGAGATGGTGCTGTTGTAGCCATTATTTCAAAATAATGGTAGCAATAAGAGATCTACATTGGAGCCTATTTCTAATATTCTTTCCACATGCATTTTTGCCTAATCTTTCTATTCAGTGCCACCCTTGTTTCATTAATTTCCTTGATATCAACACTGTCTTGCTAGTTACACTTATAAATAAATTGCTAAATCGGGCCCCCTTTTAAGCAACATTTTTATGATCCCAAAATCCTACATGTATGCATTAAATGATAATCTACTATTGTTTTATATGTGTATTCATTGTTTGCACTTATTTTTGATTACTTTTTCATTTATTGCACGCCAAAAGCAAGACCATATATCTTTAGTTGTCATGTAAAGTAGTATGATGCCATATTTCATAAATTTAAAATGATTTGGTCATGCATCAAGCATGTTAACATATCATTCTATGTTTCATGTATTGAGATAAATAATTCACTAATTTGATGATTTAGGAGTTTTGCAATAAAATGAAATTTTCTGATCATGTGTATTGCAACATGTTGTTCCAAAATTACACACTTGATAGCAAAAGAGGATCAGACCAACACCTTGAGCAGACTAGAATGGATGGAATGTTTTTTTATCTTATTTTTACGTTTTTTAGAGAAAATCTAATTTTTTATTGAGCAAATGATTAGGAAAATAACAAAGAGAAAATGTTTCCTTGAATCCCTTATCTCTTTTTCTCCTACTCTAAATAATTTTTTTCAATTGAGTGTATCTCATTCAATAATAGCATATCCCTTATAATTCCTACAACACCCCTTTATAATGATAGGGAATATTAGTTACATTGAAAAGAGTGGGAAATGAAAATTGATAATCACAATAAATCATGATTTTAATTCTACACGTTATGAAGAGGTTATGCTGATTGCGGTACCAACTTTGTGGAACACTTGAGCTAGGTTGACACTATAACTGTTCATTAATATATATAGTCCTTCTAAAGAGAGATTTACGTGAACAACCTAATCAACGGTGAAATATATACAATCATGGATGCAAAAGGATTGATATCAGAACGATATAAAATCTTTTATCAACTGTTTTTAATTTCTCCTTTCATCTTGGTTGATGAAAAATATCGCGGGCAATCAAACGGTACCAAATGTTGTTCTTCTTATCAATCTATAGATCTGCATAGATATTGCAGTCCCACTTATTTAAAATTGAAGCAGACAGTAATGCTTCATCCATTGTGTCCCGAAAGTTAGCAAGTGCTGCAATAAAAAAGCTGTATTGTAGCTAGTGCTTCATCCACCAAGACTAAATGGGCTACGAGGTGTCCTTCCACCATTGCGGATATCTTTCTTCTATCAGTTTTTCTCCTGTATAAAAACCCACAGAGGACTAAATGCTAAGCTCATCATAAGAATGGAAGCCATGGTGAAGTGCATTCTTCTTCTTGCTCTACTTCTTTTTTTTAGCTGTGCAGGTATTGAAAGGGTCAATGGAGCTGGAGAATGTGGGAGTACTTCTGCAGATACAATAGCCTTTCAAATGGCTCCATGTGCTTCGGCTTCGCAGGATGTGAATGCTGCAGTTTCAGCATCATGCTGCTCGGCAGTTCAAAAGATAGGTCAGAACCCCAAGTGTCTGTGTGCCGTCATGCTTTCAAATACTGCAAAGAGTGCTGGTGTGAATCCGGGTGTCGCTGTGACAATACTCAAGCGTTGTGAAATTGCGAACAGACCGGTTGGATACAAATGTGGAGGTGAATTAGCTTTTTATTGGTTTGATGTCATGAACAATCTCTTACTCATACTGATTGTTTCGCTGTGCTTGCATCATTGATTGCAGGTTATACTTTGCCTTGAAAGTGGACTATATCTGGTTTATAGTGTGACACTTTTGATGTTGTAATTGTCTAAATAAAATACCGGATAACTTTGAAATGTGTCATCAATTCTGTATGATGTTCACATAACTTTAATAAAAAAGTGCATAGCTTTCACTAAGAAATTTTATAATTTGCGGCCAGTCTGCTGATTTCTGGAGGGATATAATTTTGCAGTGTCTGTATCCTAAAGCAGACAAATTCTTCTGTGAGATTGTATAAAACTCATTATCATTTGAGCACTTTTTTTTCCTTCTGAAAAAAGCTAATAGTTGTTAAACTTTATATTTTATTCTATTTTGTAAATAAGGACTAATTATCTTAACAACATGCCAAAATTTCTTAGTGACGTGAGCAATAGGTCTAACAACCTATTTGCACTTTCAAGTGGTATCAGAGATCGTTTTTCAAAAATAACTATTTAAAATACTTTTTGAAATTCGATCATGGCTAATTTTGGATATAGAAATACTATGGAAGGTTACTCGATCACTAGACCACCTTTGTTTGATAATATTCCATTTAATTTTTGGAAAACTCGCATGTCTACATTTCTATAATCTCTAGACTATCACATGTGGATGTTAGTTCAGGATGATTATACAAAACTTACGAGAATTATAGAAGGAATAAGAATTCAAACACCTTTTGCAAACTAGACTGTAGAAGAACGTGAGTTAGCACAACTAAATGCTAAGTGTTTGAATAGTTTCTTTTGTGCTTTAAAATCAGAAGACTACAAGCGTTGTGAAATTGCAATTTTTTCAGAAGGCTACAAGTGTTTGAATATTTTTCATCAACCAAGATGAAAGGAGAAATTAAAAACAGTTGATAAAAGATTTTATATCGTTCTGATATCAATCCTTTTGCATCCATGATTGTATATATTTCACCGTTGATTAGGTTATTATTTAGAGATTTTATATAGTTCAAATATCAATGATTCATAAGACTGTTCCCTCGCTTATGATACTTCAATACGGGCTCTAAGCAAGATGTATGTATATCGCTAGGGATCTAAATCTAGAATCAGGTGCTAGAATTCAAAATCATAATTCCTCATAACTCTTTAATGCCCGTCTTCAGTAATAGAATTCAACTCTACCCAATCCCTCGCAACACTTCCGAGCGATTAATATATTGCTGAACTACAAAAAACTCTGTATATAGAAAATTTTTCCATATACTTTTGATCCCAAATGTTCAAGAATTTGAGCCATCCCTCATTGCCGACCAAAATATTACCATATATTTAAGCCATTTCTCTTTCCAACCAATATAATTCCAGTATTCATAGAGATATTTCAGACAACTGATGCCATCCTTTATTAAATAAAAAATGTCATCTAAACGCCCAAAAATAAAATTAGTAATGAAGAAACTAATGTACTAGTTATCAACATGTGAGAATGAGACTCGATCATCTGCTTAGAGTTCATTGATCATCAACATGTTGAAAATTAAGAACTTTTGAGAAGATTTCTATTGCGTTTGCAGTTACATCTGAAGTGTATAAGACAAACTTTCTATTGAGCAAGGTAATTGACAATTTGAGGTTGCTGTTAACTCCATGAGAAATCCTTGTATGGATGAACAGTAAAGGGGAAGAAGAAGAAGAAATACATAATAGAGAATAGGGTAAGTATATTTTTCATTATTTTCTTTTTTGAAAATACACATTGATATACTGTTACTGCTCATGAGTACAAACAAAATTAATTCTACTACAGCTTGACAAGCATCCCATCATCCTAATCATCCAAAATAGAGTCGCCGATGACCTAAAAGACATACCACCTAGGAATAACAAATTTGTAGAAAATTTAATGGGATCTTTACATATATACCGCTTTATTTCATATATACCCTCATTTTATTTACAACCAATTGCACCCCTGGCTACCTGTTTCTATATGATAATCCTTAAGCTACATGGAGGTCTTCCATGCTCTATTGCTATGCATATATGTAAGAGTTATTGTAGGCTCTGTGAAGTCATGTTTGCCACAATTTCCTTCATTGTTGAAAGGCTGACCTTGTCCTCAAGGTCAGTGCTGAAAAGAATGGTGGTGAAATCATCTTCTATGGTCCTTGTGGATTTAGCTTCTTTCATGCTAGTGCACTGGACCAAATGATGCCATTAGAGTTTGTTTCCTTTAAGATTTACTGTGAATGGAGGACATACTCAGGTCAAACAATTGGATGATTAACCCAACTTCCTATTGGAAGTTGTCTAGGGTTTAAGTTGTTGCTTTTCTAGAAAGACTTAATGATGCGGAGCATCGTTACTTAACATAACCTTGAGGAGTACCTTATCTAATATTAGCTACTTATTACATATTTCCGTTATTAAGCATGTGCTCCACTACTCAGTTTCTTTAATTAGTTACGCAGTACTAGTAGACACTTTTACTCTCAGTCCTTTTTTGAGTATAGTAAGAAGGAATAGCATATACATAGAGAATTGTAGAGAGAAAGGCAATTTTTGAGAAATATTATACAGAATACCTCTTACTATTCTATCCATATTGCTGCTTGTTTTGTTCTTCATTTCTTGCAGGTTTGATCTCCATCATATTGGCATCAGAGCAAGGATGGGTGACGCGAGAAACCGGGTGGCTTCCGGAGAGGATCACAGCCTTGAAGCTCTGTGGACAGAGCACAACCAATTGGCGAGGAAAACTGAGGAAATCTCCACCAGTTTGGATCGGTTTTTTGGAGAAATGCGCCGAGAATTGAGGTTGATTAACGCTCGTCTAGATCGGAATCAAAACGCTTGAACAATAGCTCCAGCGACCATACCGGCCGTGAGACGAGGGTTCGTGACAGACAGAGAGCAGCAACAAGATGCTCGGGTGCAAGTGGAGTCAGATTCTGATGAGGAACTGCAACAATTTAAAATGTTGGAGTTGATGGACTCGGAAGAGGAGCAAGTGTTCAATCGTAGGAGCCGCACGACTGCAAGGGACAGGTATCAAGGTGAATTCCGTGTAAAATTGGATATACCTTTTTTTTGATGGTAAATTGCATATCGAAGATTATTTGGATTGGGAAAGGGCCGTTGAAACATTTTTTGAATATATAGAGATTGAGCCAGAGAAGCAAGTAAAATATGTGACATATAGGCTGAAAGGAGGCGCCAGTGCGTGGTGGCAACAGGTCATTCAATCCAGGAGACGTGAAGGCAAGGGATCCGTTCGGAGTTGGCTCCGAATGAAGCAACTATTAAGGGGCCATTTCCTACCCATAGGTTTTGAACAAATGTTATATGTGCAGTATCAACATTGTTCGCAAGGCTCGAGATCAGTAAACGAGCATACAGAAAAATTTTATCGACTGAGCGCGAGAAACAATCTCAATGAATTTGATAACCAATTGGTCGCAAGGTACATTAGGGGATTAAGAGATGTAATCCAAGATAGACTTGAATTAAATATTGTTTGGTTGTTATCACAAGCAGTAAACTATGCCCTTAAGGTTGAGACACAATTACAATGGCAGGCCCATAGCAGGCAAGGTAGGAGAACTCTTGAGTATCCAGCAGACTTCAGTAAACACTCACTGCATGTTACTGCCATAAATAGCAAGCAAGTGTTAACACCAACAACCACTAGTTCACCTGCTGCAGTTGGACCGAGAGTAGCAGAACCAAAGGGAATTCAAAAAGGAAAGGCTCCATTGAGGGAAAATCCTTATGCCAAACCTTCAGGTATCAAATGCTTTATATGTTTTCAATAAGGGCATAAGTCTAATGAATGCCCAACTCGGGCACAGTTACAGTTGTTGGATAGTGAAGAGGATGAAGAGGTGGCTAACAACAGTAATGAATTTGATGAAGAAGCAGAAGACGTGATCGGTGACGAGGGAGATCCTCTAATTTGTGTGCTACAAAAACTACTTTTAGCTCCTCGGCAACCAGCGAATACTCGGTGTAATGCTCTGTTCAAAACCAAGTGCATAATAAAAGGGAAGGTCTGTGATTTATTAATTGATAGTTGGTGCACTGAGAATGTTATCTCTCGCAACGTGGTGGAGGCATTACAACTTAAGATGACAAAGAATCCCAATCCGTATAAGATCAGTTGGGTTAAAAAGGGAATGGAAATTTCGGTGACCGATATGTGAAATGTACCATTTTCAATTGGTCGTCACTATGTAAGTGAAATTTTATGTGACGTCATGAACATGGATGTATGTCATTTGATTCTCGAAAGGCCATGGCAATTTGATGTCGGAGCAATTTATGATTGCCGAGCAAACATATATGCTTTTGAGTGGAAGGGTAAGAGGTTGAGATTGTTGCCCCGCTCACCAGACCAAGAACCCAACACTTTGAATGCCAAAATAGCTTTATTTGCTGTTACCTAAAAGGCTTTGCTAAATGCATGGAAATAATTTTCTTGTATTATGGCCTTAGTTGTTAAGGAACAAAACTCCACAATAGAGGCAAATGTATTGTTGGATGGTATTAGTACATTACTGCAACAATTTACTGATATTACTCCTCCTGAGTTACCAGCCGAACTGCCCTCGGTTAGAGCAATTCAACATTAAATTGAATTAACACCTGGAGCTTCATTACCAAATTTGCCACATTACCGAATGAGTCCAAATGAGCACAAGATTCTACACCAAATTGTTGATGAATTGCTTGATAAGCAACTAATACAGCCGAGCCTCAGCTCTTGTGATGTGCTGACGTTATTGGTGCCCAAAAAAGATGGTATCTGGAGGATGTGCATGGATAGTCGGTCCATAAACAAGATTACTGTTAAATTCCATTTCCCAATGCCAAGGATGGAAGATATGTTAGAATAATTGGTGGGGGCACAAATTTTCTCTAAATTAGACCTGCGGAGCGGCTATCACCAAATTAGGATTCGACCTAGCGATGAGTGGAAGACAGCATTTAAAACTCTCCAAGGGTTATACGAGTGGAAAGTCATGCCATTTGGCTTATGCAATGCTCCGGCAACGTTTATGAGATTAATGAATGAAGTGCTGAAGTTGTTCCTTAATAGATGTTGTGTTGTGTATTTTGATTATATATTAGTCTTCAGTGCCACAATCGAAGATCATCTACAGCACCTAACAGCAATATTTGATACTTTGAGACAAAACAAGCTTTATTTAAACATTCTCAAGTGTGAATTTGCAACCACACAGGAAACTTTCCTTGGTTTCTTAATCTAGGCTGAAGTGATGAAGGTAGACCCACAGAAAATTGCTACTATAATTGAATGGCCGGCTCCCTGTAATTTCTTTAATATTTGCAGTTTTCATGGGCTGGCAAATTTTTATCGGCAATTTATCAAAGGATTCAGTGTGGTTATGTCACCAATTACTGATGTATTAAAACAACAACAGTTCTCATGGTCTGCCGAGAAGCAAAGAAGTTTTGAAGCTATCAAAGTTACATTATCTACAGCACCCGTTTTAGCATTACTTAACTTTGATAAGCCGTTCACAGTGGACACAGATGCCTCTATGGTGGGAATCGGTGCAGTATTGTCACAAGACAACAAACCTATGGAATTCTTCAGCGAGAAACTGAGCCCATCTAGACAGAAATGGACTGTTTATGAGCAGGAATTATAAGTTGTTATTAGAGCATTGAAGTAGTGGGAACACTACTTGCTACATCAAGATTTTGTTCTATGTAGCGATCACAAGGCCCTTCAATATATCAATACCCAAAAGATCATTAACAGGATGCATGCACGTTGGATCATATTTTTACAAAAATTTACTTTTGTAATAAAACACAAGAGCGGAACACAAAATCGAGTAGCTGGTGCTTTGAGTCGGCGAGCAATACTCCTCACACAACTGCAAATAGAATTTTCTAGATTGGAGAGTTTACAAGAATTGTATCTTGATGATGAATACTTCCATGATATTTGGTCTAAGTGCAGGAATAAAGAACCTATAGCCGGGTATGCCATACATCAGGGATTTCTCTTCAAGAACGAGCTGTTGTGCGTGCCAAAATCATCCTGGAGGCAGCGTATTATATAGGAAGCTCATGCAGGAGGATTATCTGCTCATATTGGACTTGAAAAAACCATTGCACAGCTACAAAGACATTTATTTTGGCCCTATTTAAGAAGAGATGTTACTAAATATGTACAGAGATGTTCTATCTGTCAAAGTTATAAGGGTGGAGGGAAGAATACTAGTTTATATCAACCGCTGCCTATACTAAATTCAATTTGGAAAGATTTGAGCTTGGATTTTGTATTGGGACTTCCTCGAACAAAACACGGTAATGATTCTATCATGGTTGTGGTGGATCGATTTTCTAAAATGGCGCACTTCATCACGTGCAAGAAGACGTTTGATGCTCTCAACATTGCTAAACTTTTTTTTAAGGAAGTTGTTCATCTTCATGGTATTCCCAGGAGCCTCACCTCAGATCAGGTTGTAAAATTCATAAGCCATTTTTGGAGAGAGCTTTGGAAATGATTAAATACATAAATTCAATTAAGTTCGGCTTATCACCCTCAAATAGATGGACAAACCGAGACAGTTAACCGAACACTTGGTAATCTACTTCATTGCCTAGTACAGGAGCATCCTAAATTATGGGATGAAATACTCAGTCAAGCTGAATTCTCTTTCAATGCCATGACAAATCGCTCCAAGGGTATGTGTCCCTTCAGCATCGTTTACACTAAAATGTCTAACACTATTCTTGGCATTGCCATCATTCTGAAAAGCCAGAGCAAAGCTGCTTCTATGCTTGCCGATCAGTTTATTGATTTAATATCTAATGTCTGATTGAAGCTTAAGGAAGCCAATCACTAATATAAAATACCTGTAGAAGCACATAGAAGGGAGAAAATTTTCAATCCGGGAGATTTGGTGTTCGTTCGCTTGCGCAAGGAATGACTACCGCCAGGCAATCACTCCAAACTCAGTAGGAGGAAATGGGGTCCATTTCCTATCAGCAAAAGAATCAACAACAATGCCTATGTCATAGACCTTCCTACAGAATTTACTACTTCCCACACATTCAATGTTGCTGATATCTTTGCTTATGTTCCCCCAGACGACAGTTCGCTCAATCTTGAATCTGTTTGCTCCGATTCTTCTCACGGTAGGGGCGAATGATGCGGAGCATCATTACTTAACATAAGCCTGAGGAGTACCTTATCTAATATTTGCTACTTATTACATATTTCCATTATTAAGCATGTGCTCCACTACTCAGTTTCTTTAATTAGTTACGCAATACTAGTAGACACTTTTACTCTGAGTCCTTTTTTGACTATAGCAAGAAGGAATAGCATATACACAGAGAATTGTAGAGAGAAAGGCAGTTTTCGAGAAATAATATACAGCATACCTCTTACTATTCTATCCATATTGCTGCTTGTTTTGTTCTTCATTTCTTGCAGGTTTGATCTCCATCACTTAAGGAGAGATATGTGGATAATTATGTGATAGATTTTGGATATAAAAGATAGTTGTACTTTGTCTGCAACTGTACTGATGCAAACTTGAATAGAGAATGACCCATAGTAGTGGCAACTGAGTTTCGTGAAGCATTCATTATGTGTAGATAATTGGCAGTAGTATGGTTGTTATTTGACTAGGACTATGTCATCAATGGAAAATTTTTGGTCAATATGCTTCTTGTGAGCTTGCTGCATCATTAAATGTTTGGCTTGTTGTAGATTAGATTCGGAGTATACAATTTCATCCGTTTGGAGTGGCCATGTATCAATTGAGTCTACATTTGTTATTTAATAATTTTCATACTTAGTATAATTTTTATAATAATTATAGAAAAAAATAATTTTAGAATAAGATAAAAATATTTGAGAATGTTCATTTCATATAAATAATCATGTGGCTAGAATTTCATATGCCTTATATGTTGTGTATTTTTTTCATTATTTAAAAGCCCTCTTTTCAAATTATAAAAAATACAAAATTTAATTAATTTATGTAAAGGAAATAGAATTTGAATTTTATTTTTACCTTAACCTCCCACCTTGATCTTTTAAAAAGTCATTTTATTTTTACTCTTAAATTGATATTCTCAAATCAAAATTTCATTTCATTTTGGTAAGGATTGCTCACAACAAAAATGCTAGCGAATATTTCACATACTCACATGTATATACTTATTTTGACCATGTGTAATATACACTTTGAACTTTCATTAAACATGTATAAGGTCATTTGGTTACTACACCTGCACCCTAGTCTTTTAATTTGATTAATTTAATTTTAACTTGATAATATTCAATTGTGCTTAATTGATATGGATTAAGCCCTACACATTGCTTTATGAGTATATTTATTAGCTTACCACAAATAGAAAAGTCGTAAGCAGGGGACTATATCTTTTAAGTTGACTTGCAGATCATTCTAGGTGCCAACGACATTAATGCTATAACACCTAGGTCAAATCACTTCTAAAGATCATTTTAGTATGCATGTTATCAACTTGATTAACCTTTGATTTGATTTGATTTTATAGTATTGTTATACCCTTTTAATTAGACTTTCTTTTAAACTTTGCCATACCACTTTGGATGAGCATACCCTTGATATAATCACTTAATTGTATCTATCCACTCCTCTCATTCACACCCCACTAGCTGAGGATATTCTTATACTAGCCATGCCACAATTGACCAAGTCTACTCTTAATAGAGTTGTGCTCCTATGATTGTACTACCTACTTGTATAGTTATACTATTTTTTATCAGAAAATATTCTAAACCCCAGCCATGCCTTTCTTGTCTAACAAGGTTCATCCTCAATGTAGTCATGCTCTTATGATTCTATTAGTCCAATTCAATCATCCCCTTTCAATTGAATCTCAACTTTGATTTGGTCATTCCTTTTAACTAGATCAATTCCATTATAAATTTGCTCTTTTGGCTAGAATAAGTTTATTTTGCCATACACTTTTTTGGCTAGACCATCCTACGAATTGTCCCTACCATACTTGGTTGATTTAATTCTAATATAAGTATGTGCTTTTCTTTCTACTACCTCTATTAATGGCCTCCCCTATAGGTTCCTCTGAGATTTAACCATATCACATTTTGTTGAGTGTCATCCCAACTTGGTCAAGCCCTTTTGCTAGGTCATTATATTGTTTGATTATTCATATGGTTGAACACCCTCCATTTTGAGTATACACCCAAATATACCCATACCATCTTTTACCTCTTTGTAGATTATCTCTACTTGGACTTGCCTCACTTTATGGATATTTGAGCTCTTTCTAAATTTTTGAAACGTTTATATCCTTCAATATTTACAGCATGCATAAATATTGAATCTTTTACTTAATAATTAATATTTTATACTACCTCCTATCATATTTCTATATTATTTCATTTTGTTTGTGAATAAGAAGAGTCAACACTACTTGGTAGTTCAAAAACCCCACTAGTTCTTATACTCAATCAATGGCCATGATAACTTGACTTTCATTATTGAGTGATAGTTTATTCAATGGTGAAAGTCATTCTATCATAATCTGACCTCATATAATTTTTTTCTTTCATAAATGCATTAACTAAAAAATTTCACCTTGATACTGTCAAATTTAATCAAAATTTATCTTTTAAATTTAACTAAATTAAGGTGATACATCTTAATTTAGTTAGATCCCCTAATCAGGTAGCTTATCGCACTCATACGAGTAGATCCTTACTATAATATGACTTTCACACATATTTACATGTTGTGATAATCCACAACCCCTTAACTACTTAACATAGAAAGGATGCAACTAGGTTGACGTCTTGCTAGCAAATCCTTTGTGCCGCATAACAAATGACAACATGGCTTAGGTTATTTATTAGGCATGATGCTTATGGATTATGCTTGATTGTTTGGCTCCTGTTTGGCACTAGGAGCAGGGATAGAAATATTCTATCTATAGGTGCTAGGTGTACAACCGTGTGTTATATATATATATATATATATATATATATAATGTGATATGTTGTTTGATTTTTGTTTCTAGTACTTTATATTACACTATGATGGCTCCATTTAGTAATAAATTTCTTTTAATCTACTATTCAAATTAGGAAAGAATTTTATCTACAAGGTATAACAAAATGTTCTCAAACCAATGCAGACTTTCATCTTGGATAATCTTTCCTAACACATGGCGAATAGGTACCCATTTGAACCAATGATAAAGACCAAAACAAAGGGACTACTAATTCTTTTACTATATTGTCAAGATAATTTTTTATAGAACTAGATGTCTAAGCATATATTTAAGAGCTCAATTTTTTTTATATTTTTCTAATTTTTAAGGGCTTATATGAGTCAGTCTTCCCAACTACAACAAGCTACTCCTTATTCTTTTACAACCATTTAGTGCACTATTTTATTTAATATTATAGTTTCTTTACCGTAGTTTTATATACTATCTTCATTTTTTATTGCTATGTATATGTGTGGACCATATATGACGTTACTTTAGGCTCTTAGGACAAAATCTTTTCAATATACTTTAAGAAATTAATTTAACCAACTTAAAATTAATTTAGAAAAGTGTTTTTTCAAAAAAAAAAAAAAAAAAGTCTATCTCAACCCAGCTTAAATGAATATTTCCTCTCTTTGCATCTCTTGGACGAGATATAATATCAAGCTCGCTAGCATGTCAATACCTCAAAGCATTGGTATATATTCATAACATAATTAGTCAAATATGCATAATGGAAGTGCCTTCCTTAAAGGAAAATAACTTTGCACTGTATATAATGATCATTAAGACAAAAATTTTTCTATTAGGCATGGATTTTAAACATACCTAAGGGTTGCCTTTCTATGCTAGGTAGAAATAATTCCGATCCAAACATAAATATAAGTTTGAGTAAATATTGTGAGACCCAAGCTAGCAGAGAAACGAGAATCCGAAAGGAAGACACAAAGAAGAAAGAATGATCTTATTATATCAACAGTAACTAGATACAAGTATAAATAGATGGCAGAAGTGTGTGCTGTTACAGGAGAATAGAATAAGTAAACCTATCCTAGAGGGTTTCACTAACATGCCCCCACAAACTGAGCATTCAGGGATTGAAGGTTCAGTTTGTCTCTAAGAGCAGTGAAACGAGCTGAATGGAGAGGTTTAGTAAAAATGTCCGCAATCTGATCGATGGAGCTGAGATGCATGATGGAGATGTTGCCGGCGTTGAGATGCTCTCGAATAAAGTGATGATCGATCTCGATATGCTTGGTGCGGGCGTGAAAGACCGGATTGTGTGCAAGAGCAATAGCTGAGGTGTTGTCACAATGGATGGTGGTTGGTGAGTTTTGCGGAATTTGAAGTTCTTCAGCTAGCTGGCGGAGCCATAAAACATCTGAAATAGCAGAAGAGAGGGCCCTGTATTCTGCTTCAGTAGATGATTTTGCGACAGTTGATTGTTTCTTGGAGGACCAAGAAATAATGTTTTGTCCAAGAAAGGTACAAAATCCAGAAATGGACTTTCGGTCGGATGAATCAGCAGCCCAATCGGCATCCACATATGTTCGAAGTTGAAGATCCCCGCGGGTGATGGATAAGCCGAAATGGGAGGTACCTTTAACATACCGAAGAAGCCATTTGAGAGCTTGAAAATCAGTGATAGTCGGTTTGTGCATATGTTGACAAATTGAATTAATAGCAAAGGCAATATCTGGACGAGTAATAGACAAATATTGTAGAGATCCTGCTAGCTGGCAGTAAAGCTGAGGGTCCGAGTACAGCTGATCGGAGAGAGTTTGATTCTTTGATCGAGGCGTGATTGGCGTAGGAGCAGAATTGCTATCAGAGAAACCTGCTTTGTCCAGAAGTTGATGTGCATAATGTTGTTGCTGTAGAAGAAACCTGCTAGAAGTTTTTGAGACTTGGATGCCTAGGGAAAGTGAAACATCACCCATTTGCTTAAGTTTGAAGGTGGAGTGCAGATGATTGAGAAGGCGTTTGATAGTGGCGTTGTCATTTCCTGTAAGTAAAATATCATCAACGTAGATTAGAAAATATAATTGAATAGTTTTGCAGTGATATATAAGAAGTGAGGGATCGGAACGACTAAACCGGAATCCAAATTGAAGGAGAAAGTTTGTAAGTTTCTGAAACCATTGACGCGGAGCCTGTTTGAGTCCATAGATAGACTTGTGAAGTTTACAAACGTGATTCGGAAATTGAATGTCATGGAAACCGGGTGGTTGCCGCATATAGATATCTTCTTGAAGGTCGCCATGAAGAAAAGCGTTTGAGACGTCTAATTGAAGAATAGACCAGGTGTAATGAAGGGCGAGATTAAGAAGAAGACGGATAGTAGGAATTTTAGCTACAGGACTAAAGGTTTCGTTGTAATTGATGCCGAGTTGCTGTGTGAACCCTTGAGTAACAAGCCGCGCTTTGTATTTATCTACTTGACCTGATGGAAGCATTTTGGTTTTAAAAATCCATTTGCAACCGAGCACAGGCTTGTTGGACGGATTAGGCACAAGGGACCAGGTTCCTTGTTGTTGTAAAGCTAGGAATTCAGCAGACATGGCCGAACGCCAGTTTTCATGTTTGACAGCCTGAGAATAGGAATTGGGAGTTAGCTGAGAAGAAGATGTAGCTAACAGATTAAAGACAGATTTGGGTTTAGTTATGCCAGATTTCAATCTAGTGGTCATAGGATGATTGGAGACAGATTTGAGAGGTGGCGGGGAGAAGCTGGATCTGGCAGGTGAGGTGGTTGAAGGAAGAGTGGAAGGAGCACGCGGCATAGATGGAGAATAAGATGATCGAGAAGGGGAAACAGCAGGATGTATAGGATTAGAAGAAGATGTAGCCGAAGAGAATTTGGTAGGTAAAGAACCAAGAGTGGAATGAGGAATAAGAAGAGATGGATTGAATGAAGTAATATCAGAAGATAATGAAGTGGTGGAAACAGAATCAGAAGGTTGGAAAGGAAAATGCTCTTCATGAAAAACAACATGTCTTGAGATGTGAACTTTGCCGGAGAGGATGTTAAAGCACTTATAACCTTTGTGAAGTGGAGAGTATCCAATGAATATACATTCTTGAGATCTTGGAGAAAGTTTGGTAGAGGCATATGGTTGTAACCAGGGAAAACAGAGACAACCAAACGTGCGAAGATGAGCGTATGTGGGAGTTTTATCATAGAGCCGTTGATAAGGAGTTTGAAGACAAATAGATTTGGATGGTAGACGATTGATAAGATAATTGGCGGTGGAGAGAGCTTCGGCCCAGAAGTGTTGAGGTAAGTGGGAGGCATGTAAAAGAGTTCGAGTAAGGTCAAGTAAATGCCGATGCTTACGCTCAGCAAGACCATTTTGTTCAGGAGTATGAGGACAACTAATCTGATGGAGAATTCCTTTGTCTTGAAGAAACAATTTGAATTCATTGCTAGTAAATTCACCACCCCCATCAGATCTAAAAACTTGAGGAGTGGAATGAAACTGAGTTTGAATAAGATTACAAATTGTTTAAATTTTGTAAAAGTTTCATGTTTGGAGTGCATGAGATAGATCCATGAAAACCTGGTGAAGTCATTAATAAACAGAACATAATATTTGAAACCATCTAAAGAATAATGAGGAGCCGGGCCCCAAACGTTAGAGTGAATAAGATTAAAAGGAGACGAAGAAACAGTAATGCTTTTATTAAAATGGAGTTTATGGCTTTTGGCCATATTACAAGATTTGCAGATATAAGACGAAGCTATAGGAGTCATATCGGAATCATGCTGAGCTAAAATTGATAGAATCTTGTGATTAGGATGCCCAAGCCGAGCGTGCCAGAGATGAGACGTCTTGGCCGCGACATGAAAAGCCGTAGGCGAGGTAATGGGAGAAAGGCGAAGCTGATATAGCCCGTTACGAAGAAGCCCATGAAGAAGCGGCCGTTGATCCTGCATATCCTTAATAACAAAACCTTTAGCATCGAAAATAATGGAAATAGAGTTATCCGATGTTATGAAACATGTAAAAGATTACAAAGCCGGAGCTTACGCTCAGTGTCCGAGAGCGGAAGTATGCCTTATCCTGAATTATGAACAGGAAGGGTCATCCCATTAGCGATCGAAACATTATCTGTACCGCTATAAGGTGCCGAAGAGTGAAGATTCGTGGCATCTGGAGTGAGATGCGTTGATGCCCCAGAATCAAGAACCCATGCTTGCATTGGTGTAGACATAGGTTGAGCAAGTAGAGCACGAGGTTGCGTGGACGTGGTTGGAGCATACTTGAAGTTGCATCTATGCCAACAGTTGAGGGCGACATGTCCGATTTTACCGCAAATCTGACAAGTGGGACGGACGAATGGGTTGAGGTTGGCGGAACTGGATGAAGAGCCGGAAGAGAGAACAGGAGATGATGAGTTTTGTGTTTAAAGAAACGTTTCTGAGCACGTCCGTGAGCCGGATTGGAGGAAGAGTAAAAAATAAGAGGTTCAGATGAAGAAATAGTTTTTTTATGGTGTTCTTGATGAACATGAATCTCCTCACTACAAAGAAGTGAGTAGAGTGTGTCAAGATCTATGGGAAGAAGAGAAGTTCTGATAGCTGTCTTGAATGCGTTGTAAGTGGACGGTAGACCATTCAGTATATAGAGCACAATATCTTCCTGATCAACATGAGAGCCGGAGGCCGCAATGGTATCCACAATGGTTTTGATTTGAGCTAAGTATTGTTGCATTGAGGAGTTTTTCATTTGAATATTGTGCAACTCATTCTTAAGTTGGATAACACGAGAACGAGTGGAAGATTGAAGGCGTTTTTCAAGAATGGTCCATGCTTCATGCGCGGTGGTTGAGGAAAGAACATAAGGGAGGATCGAGGGAGAAATAGTAGAGAAAAGAGCGGAAATGAGGTTCTTGTCAACGAGATGCCATAGGGAAAAATCAGGATGAGAAGAATCAGTCGGGCAAGTAGAATTGCCTGTAAGATGACCGGCAAACCCATTGGCTATGAAATGTTGGAGAAGCTGAAGGCGCCAGATGGCGTATGTATCGGCGGTAAGCTGAGTGGGAACCAAATTCTTAAGATTTGATATCAAGAATTTCAATGGTGTTGGAACCGTAAACTCAGCAAAGGAAGCGGAAAGAGAGGTGGTAGAGAGGTGGGAATTCGCCGAGTTTGGATCTGCCATGGATTGCTCTGATACCATGTGAGACCCAAGCTAGCAGAGAAACGAGAATCCGAAAGGAAGACACAAAGAAGAAAGAATGATCTTATTATATCAACAGTAACTAGATACAAGTATAAATAGATGGCAGAAGTGTGTGCTGTTACAGGAGAATAGAATAAGTAAACCTATCCTAGAGGGTTTCACTAACAAATATCTCTAGTTGTGTATAACTAGGCTATTTTATATACTTATTTTCATAGCTAATTCTCTCTAACGCTAGAGATTATAAGTCTTTCATCTTTTCATATCCACCTCTTAGAATTCATCTATCTAAAAATCATGAGTTTTCTTTTATTTGAATTATGAGGCTAACTCTAGATGATTCAATTCATGATTACTAATAAAGTATCTCATGGATGGGCTTAATTGACTACCTTCTAAACTAAATGATTTCAAGATTGATAGTTTAGGGATGATGTAGTCATGAAGTCCTAAATAAGATTATTTCTATGTTTTCTTAGGCTTATTAATCCTTACCAATTACCCCTTTGAGCCATTATGCTCCTTTATTGAGTCTTTAGTGATTTAATGATTCTAATTATATAGATTATTTATATATAAAGATGATCATCTTGCTTGAATATGGTGATTCACACTCTATCTTATAGATTTATCTATCTTAAATCGTTGAATATGCTATTAGATTAACAGTTTTGTAATCATATTCTTCCTCCTAATAATCAACCCATGGAAATTGAGATATAAGAATGTTTCACTTATCTAACGTTACTCTTGGAGGTGTCCTTTAGCATAATTAACCCAAGGAAATATAAACCCTATGGGAGATTGAATAATCCACATTCTCTTGACTAGATTTTGATGGCATGACTTCTTTTGAATATCGTATATCATTTTACATAAGATTTATTTTTCCTACCACATTAGACTATTTTTATTATCTCTTCTTTTTTAATCTCTTATATGAGAAAGACACCTTCATATCATCATTTTTCTCCATAAAACTCTTGAAGCCACTTTTAAATTAAAATTTATTCTTTTTTTACTTGACGGATGAGATAAATAATAAAGCTAGCTAACGATCAAACCCTCCTCTTTCCAAAGCACATTCATGACATAACAAATCTACAAGCATATTGAATAGTCATCTCCACTTAAGGTCAAATAACTTGTGTAGCATGGCATGATCATTAAGATATAACTCATTATGTTGGCATAGATTTTTAATATGCTTAAATTTTTGATAGTATTCTTTGTAATGGATGTCGTAACCCAAAAAAAAAAGGATTTTAAGTTCAGTTGAGTAGCTCTGATTACATATAATTTGGCTATCTTATTCCCTTGTTTTCGTAGGCATTTTCTATATCACTAGGGATTATATGTCTTGCATTTTATTTCTTACACTACATGAAAACCAAGTATTACCGGCGGCATTTTCCAGCGGCAAATTGTCATTTTCCAGCGGTTTTATAAATTTCCGGCGGTTTTCCGCCGGCAAATTTTCCGTCGATAAAACACGCATAGGAAAAATATTTTCGGCAGCATTTTTCGGCGGCCAATATTTCCGGTGATTTTCCAGCATAAAAAGGCCGCCAGAAAATAATGAAAAATTAATTAAAAAAAAGAAGTTGATTGGCTGCCCAGCCATCCACCCTGCCCGGGGGTTTTTAGGGTTTAGGGTTTAGGGTTTAGGGTTTAGGGTTTAGTGTTTAGGGTTTAGGGTTTAGGGTTTAGGGTTTAGGGTTTAGGGTTTAGGGTTTAGGGTTTAGGGTTTAGGGTTTAGGGTTTAGGGTTTAGGGTTTAGGGTTTAGGGTTTAGGGTATAGGGTTTAGGGTATAGGGTATAGGGTATTAGGGTATAGGGTATTAGGGTATAGGGTTTAGGGTATTAGGGTTTAGGGTTTAGGGTTTAGGGTTTAGGGTTTAGGGTTTAGGGTTTAGGGTTTAGGGTTTAGGGTATTAGGGTTTAGGGTATAGGGTATAGGGTTTAGGGTATAGGGTTTAGGGTTTAGGGTTTAGGGTTTAGGGTTTAGGGTTTAGGGTTTAGGGTTTAGGGTTTAGGGTTTAGGGTTTAGGGTTTAGGGTTTAGGGTTTAGGGTTTAGGGTTTAGGGTTTAGGGTTTAGGGTTTAGGGTTTAGGGTTTAGGGTTTAGGGTTTAGGGTTTAGGGTTTAGGGTTTAGGGTTTAGGGTTTAGGGTTTAGGGTTTAGGGTTTAGGGTTTAGGGTTTAGGGTTTAGGGTTTAGGGTTTAGGGTTTAGGGTTTAGGGTTTAGGGTTTAGGGTTTAGGGTTTAGGGTTTAGGGTTTAGGGTTTAGGGTTTAGGGTTTAGGGTTTAGGGTTTAGGGTTTAGGGTTTAGGGTTTAGGGTTTAGGGTTTAGGGTTTAGGGTTTAGGGTTTAGGGTTTAGGGTTTAGGGTTTAGGGTTTAGGGTTTAGGGTTTAGGGTTTAGGGTTTAGGGTTTAGGGTTTAGGGTTTAGGGTTTAGGGTTTAGGGTTTAGGGTTTAGGGTTTAGGGTTTAGGGTTTAGGGTTTAGGGTTTAGGGTTTTAGGGTTTAGGGTTTAGGGTTTAGGGTTTAGGGTTTAGGGTTTAGGGTTTAGGGTTTAGGGTTTAGGGTTTAGGGTTTAGGGTTTAGGGTTTAGGGTTTAGGGTTTAGGGTTTAGGGTTTAGGGTTTAGGGTTTAGGGTTTAGGGTTTAGGGTTTAGGGTTTAGGGTTTTTTAGGGTTTAGGGTTTAGGGTTTAGGGTTTAGGGTTTAGGGTTTAGGGTTTAGGGTTTAGGGTTTAGGGTTTAGGGTTTAGGGTTTAGGGTTTAGGGTTTAGGGTTTAGGGTTTAGGGTTTAGGGTTTAGGGTTTAGGGTTTAGGGTTTAGGGTTTAGGGTTTAGGGTTTAGGGTTTAGGGTTTAGGGTTTAGGGTTTAGGGTTTAGGGTTTAGGGTTTAGGGTTTAGGGTTTAGGGTTTAGGGTTTAGGGTTTAGGGTTTAGGGTTTTAGGGTTTAGGGTTTAGGGTTTAGGGTTTAGGGTTTAGGGTTTTTTTTTTTTTTTGGTTAAAACCCGCAGGAGGGGCCTCCGTGTTTATTCAGAAAAAATAATTACAGGAAGACCAAAAAGGACTTTCAGCTCTACTACTGCTCAAAGAGCTACACAAAAAAGAAAGAAAAAACCTAAGAGCCAAAAGTCCTAAACTAAACCAAATACAAGAAACCTAGGAACATGCTAGACCAAATAAAAAGAAAACAAGACACAATTAAAACAACTAAAAACTCAAGACAAGAACCCATAAGCAAGAAAAATAACTTCAAGTCCAAGTTCAACAAGCTCCAATAGCCATCTATAAGCAAAGTAATCCACCTCCACTTGAAGCCATCACCATCACATTGTCTCCAAGGTAAAGTGAGAAATTTCTCCAAAATATAAAATATATCATGGTAAAGGAAGACCAAACGAATCTGCAAACCTGCAAGCAACTTCAACAAAAGTAATGAAAATATCATAGTAACATATAAATGAAGAAGAAGAAATAAATCAAATTTGCTAAAAGGTTGAATATTTGAGTTGATTAGCTCAGAAAAGCATAGTATCATAAAATCATTTATGGAAACAATAAAATACCTAATTTCTTCAAGAGAGGGAGAGAGGAGAAAGCCCCTAAAAATAACCACAATAATACACCTCCAAACCATACCACAGTGCACAGCCAACCAAAAAACACTAAAAAGCCTACACCAACCCGCCAGAAACACAACAAGAGAGACAATACCAGCAAGACCAAACAAGCAAAAGGACCCACACCCAACTCCTAGCAGCCAAAACCACCCAACAGGAAGCCAACAGAGAATCAACCCTTCCATCAAGGGATATAACAGAAAATCCACAACCCACAAACCTTAACAACCAAAGAACCAACAACCAATAAAACCAAACAATGGATATGCACATCCAACATAGGATAAAAAAGAAAGCCCTCAACCAGCCCAGCCAAGCCAAACCGACCACAAACCCCATCAACAAGATCTCCAAATCTTAAAGAAATGGCAAAAAAATACTTCCATAAAAAGATTAAGGGAAATAACATCATTGCCAATCTCCAACAAAAATTCAACCTTAAGCAAAAATGAGATAAAAACATTACCTGGTACGAAAATAAGGAAGACCCGATTTATCCAAGTTAATCATACCTCTCAATAATAAAGGAACATCAGAATTAAAGAATAATTGAAATTGCTGTAAATCAGTACCCATTTTAGCAAGAAAATCTGCACAAGAATTACCTTCCCTCCAAATATGAGAAATCTTATAATCAAGATGAGATAACATTTTTTTAATATCTTTAAGAATATAGTAATTATCAAAATTGCCAAATCTATTATGAAGGATAAATTGAATAACAGATAAGGCATCCATTTCAATCCAAATTCTAAAGAAACCTTTAGATAAACAAATCTGAAGGGCTTTGTAAAGAGCCATAAATTCAGCATGAATAGCATTAGATTTTCTCAAAGGAGAAGCAAAGCCAAGAATCATGTTACCTTTATAATCCCTAAAAATGCCACCATAACCAAATTTTTCCTTATAAGCAGAACCATCAGTATTCACTTTAATGAAATTCTCCTTAGGTTTTTTCCAAATGACAAACCTAAAACAGTCTTCCTTAAAAATTTCCATAAAATTGTTGTTAAACTTTTTCATAATAAATTTGCAACCACGAAATTGGAAATTTTTAATTAAATCAGCCTTGTAAAGATAATTTATCTTATCCAGCGTTCTAGCAATGATCCTTTTATGATTCATCGGCACATTTCTATATTTGGCATCATTACGGTCCATCCAAATGAACCAAATAAGACAAACAGCCATCACAATTTTGATATGACCTCTAGGAGAATTATGAGAAATAACAGTGAGCCAATGATTAAAAGTCAAGTGGCCAGAATAATTATGGGTATTAAAGAAAGAATCATACCAAAGCCAAACTTTGGCAGCAATAGACCCATTCACAAAAACATGATTAATATTCTCAATATGAAAACAACAAAGACATTTAGAAGGAAGGTAAAAACCTTTATTCCACAATATAGAATCAACAGGAATTAACTTTTTCAATATTCTCCAAATCAAAATAGAATAAGAAGTAGGAATGTTATTACTCCAAATTTTCTCAAAAACCATAGCTTTTTCGGAATTAACCCTAATAAAATTCCAAGCATCTTTGAAAATAAAATTACCATTATAAGAAAGCTTAAAAATAATTTGATCAGGCTTCTCATTGTCAATTGTAAGGTTTTGGATTTTAGAAACAATTTCCATGGGAATAAAATCCAACAGAGCATCAATGTTCCAAGCCTTATTGATATAAAAACTTTTAACTCTAATAGAAGAAGTAGAAGAAGTGTTTAAGATGTTATCAATAGAACTATCCATCAACCAATTATCTTGAAAGAAGAAAGAGTTTCCAGAATTAATACCCCAAGCAATATTGGATTCCATTTTGTAACTAATGCCACATAATCTTTTCCAAATCATAGAATCACCATGTTTGTAAAAACAACATAAAGGATGTTTCCCAAAACAATATTTAGAATGCATAAAAGAAGCCCAAAGGCTAATATTTTTCCTAAAATTCCACCACATTTTTAAAGAAGAGGAAGTAATAGAATCAGAAATCGTTTTGCAGCCTAAACCACC